>KQ990655.1:31380-55008 GCA_001598015.1 Dorcoceras hygrometricum | reverse complement strand
GAATCCTCGACAACGATGCATCGACTCCTACATGCATCGGGATCTCACCCAATCCCGACGCCTGGTGACCCCAAGTGAGTCGGCAAACGGGTCAAAGTGAGACGCCTATCATGTAGAGTCTCAATGACGTTTCGAGTCGTGAGGACTAATCAGTACAACCAAGACCTCGGACTTATCCACTCGACAAATGGTAACCACTTGGAAAGTCCGAAGGAGGGTAGTTCGATAGATCACCAGGTCACTATCTATCTGCATGCTCAGAACATCACAATGTTCCCTACCAATGAAACATGGTACTTTGCATCGCAGATACTAGTCTCGAACTCGGGCGGCCTTATCCTCATTTTGACGGCCCAATCGACTAGGAACACGTTCAGAATACACAGCGACTATTAGATGTGTTTCATGATAGCCGTCATACCCACTATCACATCTAACATACGCTCTAGTGTATTCTAGGTCTTTACTCAACACAATTGTAAATCATTACACACATAATGAAAGTAAAGAATGCCATATAAGAAAATGCGAATATCATATATAAAGATCGTTTGTACAAGAGTCAATAAAACCTACACGCCACAAGTTGGCTAGTTGGGCATCTACTCTAACATCCAGTCCCCAACCTCCACATCCTAAGCCTTCTAAACTCGACCTAACTTCCACCATAAGTTTCTCAAATGGCAGCAGCTACCCCTCGGCCACCTCACAACATCAAGCAACGAAACACAAGCAGGAAAAAGAACACAAGACGAAGCCCTTCAAGGAAACATGCACGCGGCTTAGAACTAATTTTCCAAAATACTTCTCATGCATAAATCAATTCAAACACACATATTCTGATCTGAATGTGGAAGAAAAAAGGATTTAAAACTTGCCTTTCATTTTAAAGGTCGCGAATATACATTACCGAGGGCGTTGGGATGAAACGTGAGACAAAATCCTTCAAATTTCGGCTCTGGACACCACATATGCTACCTAGGTTATTAAGGAGAGATGTCGGTTGTTATGGGGGTAGGAATCTGATGGGAACGTGCATGGTAGTGTAGAAGTGTTAGGGTATTCATAGATAGGCTTTTGGGTACAAATTTTGGCCCATCAAACTTAAATTTTTTGTATCCATTCATTCAAGCCCGACAAGGATCAAGTCATCCTCATTTAATATAATTAAAATCATGGATATAAGTACGAAACTTTGATATAAAATTTATAGTCTACGTTTACCCTCTCGGAAAAAAGAAAATAGGCTAAATGGAAAATTTCCTCAAAAATAGAATTTTCGACTAACCGCAATTCAAAATTTTAAATTTATCATTAAAAATATTTTTATCTCCCAAACTCTTTAAAAAAGTTTTGGTATAGTAAAGTCACATATATCATTCCCGTCCTCCCTTCCGCGAATTGGTAGTGCATATTCACCTGGAAATCACAAAACTACAAGAAAATCATTTAAATCTCATAATTACAAACATCATTAATATTTTAAACCTCATAATTTAAATCATTTAAACATTTCGTTTCATGCATGTGGTTTGCGTGATTGGATATCGGACACTACACCATCAACCTAGTTTGAGCCCATGAAGTACCTATAAATAGGCTAGGGAGGGGTTGAAAAGTGCACCAATTTAAGCAACCAAATATTGCTTAACTTTTCTCTCCCCCTCTCCTCTCCTCTTACTTGTTGCCTTCATTGTGCCGCCGCCGCCGCACATCGTTGCGGTCGGCGCTGTTCGAGACTCTACCGTTGAAGGGTCATCTCCCCCTGAAGAGTGGTCGGAGTCGGGCTCCTATTTGCCAAAGGTAACTTTTTAAACATATTTTATTATTATAATTGTTACATGCAATTCGCGTATGAGCACCCCCGGACATCAAAATTTTTAAAACTTCCGCTGCTCGCAGGTAGCATGATCTGGATCCTCGATGCCCCAACAAGACTAGATGCCTACAAGTGGCATCAAGATTTCGCACTAGCTGTCCGTCCATGATCTTGGTCATGGGTCCGCCCATGATCTTGTTCAAAGAATGAATGGGAAGAATAGAAATTCATAAATTGTTCTGGCAGCAAAGATTCTTCACTAATTCTTCGATCCTACTATTTATAGTTTCTTGATTCAACGGTATTAAATGTTACAGTAGACTCAACCGATGAATCCTTGTATGTGGCCTCCAAGTAATTAATGAGCATTTAAAACTTCATATTATCTCCATAATGACATATTAAATGCTCATTCTTTTTTCTCCAAAAATGAAATGCTCGTACACTAACAACTTTGATTATATTCTGATTGTTGTCTGAGTTCTTCAATGACTATAAATGCAAAGCTCAGGTCAAAACCTCAAAGTCAGCCCTGATCTGATCAAATACAAGCTCCAATCTAATCTGCCATGCCATCTGAACTGATCTAATCCTCAAACCTGATTTGAACTGATAGCATGTGCTAATATGATTCCTAAGCTGCTCTTGTAAGTTGATTCGATCTGCTCTTCTAATTTCCAATACACTATGTTATAATATGGTTTGACTTATCCTAACTCAGTTAAGCTTTGATATGATCTAAGTCTTAAACGTTGTTAGGCCATTTCTGATCTGATCTATTTTAGCTCCATGTTGAGTCATTTGTTATCACAAAAAATTAGACATTTTATTGTTTAAACACGATTTGAAATATAGTTTTCACTATCTATGAAGACCAATGTACATATTTGCTCCTTAATTATGCAAAACCTATCGATTATCAATTACATTGACACTCATCCCTCATTTCACACTGCACAACCCTCAATCGACCTCCGAAGAAGAAACTCAAAGAACCTGAAGCCCACAGACTGACCAAATCCGTTGGTAAGAGCTCGAGCAATGTAAACCAACTTGGCGACCAAATCAACCGGCGAAGATATTTAAGCAAGCGAGAATTGACCTAAAAAAATAGTAAGATTGTTCTATTTGGTTTGCCATTTTTGTTCAATATTTGTGGTTTGTTTTGTTGGATTTTTTTGGAACCGTAAAAAGATTAATAATTTTGTACCATTATGGTTCTTTGACTTTGTAACTATAACGCCCCGATCCGAAATTTTAAATAATATTGTAACGCCCCGATCCAAAAACTTTAAATATATACACTATGAAGGTACAAACTGAAATACAATAACTGATTCTAGACGCAATTGCAACTTCGTAAAAATTTCTGATCGTGCACTATTTAACAGATCGGTTGATATACATGCGTATACAGATGTGCAGAATTTATATATGTATATCATGTTGGCGACAATGGCGGATCCGGATCCCGTTTCGCGGGGGCGCAGCGAAAGTTCAAAATTTTGCCCCGAGATACGTTAAATACATTAATCAATACAATAAACCATTCATAGGGCATTTATCAATTGTTACCTTGCTGGCGTCTAGGCGCCTGGCTCCAACCAGTTTCACAAGGAAACCGGCACTTCAAAAGGTAGACGGCGGTAGATCGTCTAATCAGGTCCACGACCGGAAACGCGATTCCTCCGTCAATCTGCACTAGAAGATATGACAGATTTTGGCACGATCGGATTCTCCTCGTCACGCTGATCGAAACAAGTCAGATCACGAAGTCACCAGCGGCGGGCGGCGGCGGCAGCGCTTGGAGGTGGCCGACGGCGGCGTGAGGTTGGGAGAGGAAGTGGGCGGCCGATTTTGGAGCTAGGGTTGTGTGAGTGAATTGTGTTCTAGCCCTAGACCAACTCTACTAATTAAAGATGATACATGGGCTTGAACCGGTCCAATGGACTTGGGTCAAACCCGGGTCCATATGAACATCCGGTTCATTTAATTCGTCGTGGTTTCATCATAATCCTGATCGAAGATCAGATCGGACCGATCGACTCAGTTTCCAAAACTGAGTATTATGATGTGAAAACAATTTTTCAGACCACCTAGTCCAAAATTCAGTTTAGCCCCTCAACTTTGGGAAATCGCAATTTGACCCCTGTTGACTTTTAGAAAGTCGCACTCCCTAAAATCCTCTTCCTATGCTCAACACATTGAGCTCAGTTTCCGTGCGGGAATCATGAATCCAGTACTTGTGTGACCCTCAATGGTTCAGGGATACAGCTAGCCGTGGGCCCACAACCATTGTGGCTCCGAAATCACAATTTCGGACTTGCCCAACGGACCATGGTAAAGCGCCTAGCAACATCGCCCCATGATCCCCCAGGTATCACTGATAGTGCCTGCAAGAACCAGTTGGTCGTGGTTAGCGTATAGTACGGTCCTTTCAACACATATATCCTGATCAGATCAACGACCATTGGTAAATCGAGAGTCGCTAAAGATCCGATAACTATGCATACATCTTGGAGATCGAATAGTGACATCGCTAGTGTTACTAGGTAAACCCATTTACCTAAAACACATCCAGTACTCTGGCCAGAGATTTATACACTATTATCCCCTCAGATAGCATAGGATATCCACGCATGAAAGCGAGCGGTGAATCCTCGACAACGAAGCATCGACTCCTGCATGCTCGGGACCTCACCCAATCCCGCCGCCTAATGACCCCAAGTGAGTCAGCAAACGGGTCAAAGTGAGGCGCCTATCATGTAGAGTCTCAATGACGTTTCGAGTGGTGAGGACTAATCAGTACAACCAAGACCTCGGACTTATCCACTCGAAAAATGGTAACCACTTGGAAAGTCCGAACGAGGGTAGTTCGATAGATCACCAGGTGACAATCCATCTGCATTCTCAGAACATCACAATGTTCCCTACCAATGAAACATGGTACTTCACATCGCAGATGCTAGTCTCAAGCTCGGGCGGCCTTATCCTCATTTTGACGGTCCAATCGACTAGGAACGAATTCAGAATACACAGTGACTATTAGATGTGTTTCATGATAGCCATCATATCCACTATCACATCTAACATACACTATGGTGACCAACATAATTGTCAACATTATAACATAATGAAAATAAAGAATGCCATAAATAAATGCGTATTTCATAAATAAAGATTGTCATATACAAGAGTCTATAAAACCCACACGCCACAAGTTGGCTAGTTGGACATCTACTCTAACAATCTCCCACTTGCCCTATAGCCAACTACTCATCAGACGCAGTCCCATTGTTTCGCGATATTTTCAAACAACGGACCTGGCAAGGGCTTCGTAAGTGGATCAGCAATGTTGTCTGCAGAGGCGACTCTCTCAACTGCTATATCACCTCTAGCCACAATATCCCGGATTATGTGGTATTTCCTCAGTATATGTTTGGATCTTTGGTGAGACCTAGGCTCCTTTGCTTGCGCAACGGCACTCGTGTTGTCGCAGTACACCGGGACTGGACCAACTCCATCAGGAATGACGCCCAACTCTTGGACGAAATTCCTTATCCAAACCGCCTCCTTAGCAGCAGCTGATGATGCGATGTACTCAGCCTCAGTGGTTGAATCCACGATGGTGTCTTGATTGGAACTCTTCCAAGAGACAGCACCACCATCGAGCATGAATACAAATCCAGAGGTTGACTTCGAATCATCCACGTCACATTGGAAGCTAGAGTCCGTGTAGCCTTACAATTTCAGTTCACCACCGCCATAGACCATGAACATATTCTTAGTCCTTCGTAAGTAATTAAGAATATCTTTCACAGCCTTCCAATGCATCTGGCCGGGGTTGGCCTGGTAGCGGCTCGTGACACTCAGAGCATATGCGACATCCGGTCTAGTTGAGATCATGCCATACATAATACTACCTATTACCGAGGCATATGGCACACGTGTCATACTCTCTATCTCCTCATCAGTCTTTGGACACATAGACTTAGATAGAATGACCCCGTGGCACATAGGTAGGTGTCCTCTCTTGGACTCTTCCATAGAGAACCGTTTAAGTATGGTATCGATGTAGGTAGCTTGGGTGAGTCCGAGCATCCGTTTCGATCTATCCCGATAGATCTGTATTCCAAGAATATAGGATGCTTTACCCATGTCCTTTATCGAGAATCTACTAGACAACCATACTTTAGTTGACTGCAGCATTCCTACATCATTCCCAATGAGTAGAATGTCATCAACATAAAGTACAAGGAATGTCACAGCGCTTTTAACTACCTTCTTATACACACATGGCTCCTCGGGATTCTTGATGAAACCAAATTCCTTAATTGTTTCATCGAATCTCAGGTTCCAACTCCTCGATGCTTGTTTGAGATCGTAGATCGATCTCTGAAGTTTGCATACCTTATGCTCACTTCCTACAGATGTGAAACCCTAAGGCTGCGTCATATAGATCTCTTCCTTAATGTTTCCATTAAGGAACGCAGTTTTCACATCCATTTGCCATATCTCATAGTCGTACCATGCGGCTATGGCAAGTAGGATTCTAATTGACTTGAAAATTGCGACTGGTGAGAAGGTTTCATCATAGTCAACACCTTGCCTTTGAGTGTAACCTTTCGCGACCAGCCGTTCCTTGTAGGTCATTACCTTACCATCAGGCCCAAGTTTTCTCTTGTATATCCATTTGCAACCAATAGGAACAATTCCTTCGGGAGGATTAACAAGAGTCCAAACTTGGTTCGCATGCATTGAGTCAATCTCAGACTGCATTGCTTCAAGCCACAAATTAGAATCATCATCGGAAATTTCCTCCTTGAAAGTCCTTGGATCACATCCAACAACTTGATCACTTTGATCATCTTCAAGGAGGAAACCATATCTTTCAGGAGCCCTAGGAACCCTTTCGGATCTCCTAGGTGCGACCATTTCTGGTACCGGCTCTTGAGGTGCAGGAGATTCACTTGGTACTTCAGTTGGTTCTCGAACCTCTTCGAGTTCTACTATTTTGCCCTTTCTATCAAGTAGAAATTCCCTTTCCATAAAGGTGGCATTCCTAGAAACAAATACTTTTGTTTTGTTTGGATAGTAGAAGTAATATCCAATGGAATTCTTTGGATACCCAATGAAGTATCATAAGATGGATCTAGTATCCAGCTTATCTCCCACTGTCTGCTTCACGTAAGCAGGGCATCCCCAAATTCTCATGTATGAGTATTTGGGTGGTTTGCCCATCCATATCTCATATGGAGTCGCAGGGCATCCCCAAATTCTCATGTATGAGTATTTGGGTGGTTTGCCCATCCATATCTCATATGGAGTCTTATCCACTGCCTTGGTGTGGACATTGTTCAACAACATTACCGCCTTTTCGAGCGCATATCCCCAAAACGAGGTAGGAAGCTCAGTGAAGCTCATCATAGATCGAACCATGTCCATCAGGGTTCTATTACGACGCTCCGCCACACCATTGAGCTGTGGTGTGGCCGGAGGGGTCCACTGCGAGAGAATCACATTCTCTTTAAGATAGTCTTGAAATTCAGCACTCAAGTATTCACCACCTCGATCGGATTGAAGTGCTTTAATACTTTTGCCTAATTGATTTTCTACTTCAGCCTTGAATTCTTTGAACCTTTCAAAAGATTCAGACTTGTGCTTCATTAAGTACAAGTACCCATACCTAGAGTAATCATCGGTAAAGGTGATGAAGTATTGTGACCGTACTTAGTACCAATGCTAAGTGGACCACACACATCAGTATGGATCAAATCCAATAGGCCTTGAGCACGTTCAGGCTTGCCCTTGAGGGGTTGTTTAGTCATCTTTCCCTTGAGACAAGACTCACAAGTCGGTAGGGAGTTAATGTCTGACAAATCAAACATGTCACTCCTAACTAACTTGTTCATCCTTCTTAGAGAAATATGACCTAGCCCAGCATGCCAAAGTTGTGCTGGGGTTTAAGCTATCGTATTTCCTTTTAATTGTTGTTGTATGTGTTTCGACATCGCGAGTTGGAACTTGTTTCAATTTTAAGGTCTACAAATCGTTTTCGCGTTCCCCAATTCCAATTAAACATTCATTCTTGTATATATTGCAAATCGAATGAGCAAAAACACAAGAATATCCATCACTATCAAGCATAGAAATAGAAATGATGTTCTTAATTAATTTGGGAACAAATAAAACGTTTCGCAATAACAACTTAAAATCTGAAGATAGAAATAAATAAACATCTCCTATAGCTACTGCAGCAACTCTTGCTCCATTGCCTAGCCTCAAGTGGGTCTCACCCTCTCTAAGACGCCGGCTTCTTTTCATCACCTGCAAATCATTGAAGATATGTGATCCACATCCGGTATCAAGTACCCAAGAAGTCGAATTAAGAGACATATTTATTTTGATATAGAACATACCTTTTGCAGTTCGCAACTGCTCGAGGTACTCCTTGCAGTTCCTCCTCCAGTGCCCAGGCTTGTGGCAGTGGTGACAAACATCCTCGGACTTGTTTGGCTTGGAAGCTTTTGCCTTTGTCTTCTTGGTGGGCTTTTCCTCCTTCGCAGGGGCAGAATGCTTCTTACCCTTGCGTTTGGGCCCCTTCTTCGCAGAGGAAGAAGAGCCCATAAGGAGGACGGGCTTGTCCTTCTTTATGGTCCCCTCGAACACGACCAGCATGTTAACCACCTCTTCGAGGGTGGCGCCAGCTTGTTCATGTTGAGGTTGACCACAAAGGGGTCGAATGCAGTGGGTAGTGAGAGGAGAAGTACATCCACAGACAGCTCATGTGGAAGTGTGATATCAAGGCCCACCAGCTTTTCAACGAGCCCAATCATACGAACCCCATGCTCGCGGACCGAAGTCTCATCGCGCATGCGGCTCGTCATAAGCTCCTTGACAGCGGTGAACCTCTCATGTCGAGAGTTCTCCGCATACAGTTCCTTGAGAGAAAGAGTATGTCAGCAGCATACTTCGTCTTCTCAAAGCGCCGTTGCATTTCGTTGGACATCGATGCCATCACATAGCATCGAGTCTTAAGCTCGTCGTCCCACCATTGTTTAAGCGTAGTCAGCTCCTCAGGGCTGATATCGGTAGGGGCTTCCTTCGGAGGGCTCTTCTCTATCGTATAGAGAAGTTTCTCCGAAGCCAACATAATGTTGATGTTTCGAATCCAGTCTTGGTAGTTCAGACCGGTGAACTTGTTGTTATCCAGTATAGCAGCGAGTGGGTTTTTGATCAAAGACATTATAAGCAGTTTATACTGAAAAAGGAAAAATGGACATGCATTACTAACTATATATGAAAAACTCTAAGACATAAAATAAGGTCATTTAGTTTTATGAATTACCCTCCCACTATTTTAACGATTTCACCACCCTCTAATGAAATCGAGAAAACAAGTTTCCTTAGTGGGTACATAGAGTCCAATCTAGCGATCATGGTCCCGAATAATATCAGCCAAACATGACCCCAAAAGGTAGAGTCCAATTGCAACCGGTGCAACCTCCATGTATTTACCTCACGTCCAGTAAGGGCCCAATAATATGACGCCGATTACTATCACGTGTCAAGATGACCCATCAATATTTAATCGTGAAAGACGGGCCCCTTAACGTCCCCAATAATATGAGCCAACGTTAAAGGGAGTTCCAACCGACTCACAACGAGTGTCAATGACGTGTACAGCTTTCCGGCATACATAACCCCCTCAATAATATGAGTCGGGTCGTGTATGCGGGTAGCATCGGCGTACACCCATTGTTGATGGAAGGTAGGGATAATTTAAACAGATTTAAATTCCCTTAGTCTATCGAATAAACTTTTAATCTTGATATCAGTTTTAAATCGTATTTGAAACGAGGATTTTATTTTGAAAATTTGGTCTCAACAATTATTTTAAATTATAATTTAAAACATGCGGATTCAACATATATCGAATATATAAATAAACTTTTGGATGATCGATCGCGAGAGCTATGCGGTCCGTGATTGACAATCACGGACCTGGGTCCAGTCCTAGGTGAAATGCATATGCAATGCAATCCTAATCTTGATATCAGTTTTAAATCGTATTTGAAACGAGGATTTTATTTTGAAAATTTGGTCTCAACAATTATTTTAAATTATAATTTAAAACATGCGGATTCAACATATATCGAATATATAAATAAACTTTTGGATGATCGATCGCGAGAGCTATGCGGTCCGTGATTGACAATCACGGACCTGGGTCCAGTCCTAGGTGAAATGCATATGCAATGCAATCCTATTACAATTGCTTCCGGTTTTACAGATTTTCGATCTTCAACATCTTTGATCGTCATCTCAACCGTCTTCAAATTGTCCTCCCACTAAATCTAGTAATTTACATTTAAATTGCCATGACATATTGGGATACAAATTTGTAGGGGTGGGAACGGGCCACAAACAGACCACTTTAATCAATATCAACAATACATATACAACCAAAATCGCAAAACCTATAGCATACACCTAACACATTGGGCACGACTCTCGATCATCCCAAACATGCAATCAATCTAATTAATTGATATAAATTTAAATAATCAAATCATATTTGATATTTACCTACAAAATCATATTTTAATTATAAAATCGTATTTTATAAATAAAATCGCATTTTGTCGATAAAATCATATTTTAATCAACAAATTCATATTTTAATTATAAAATCATATTTCATAACTAAAATCACATTTTGTAATTTTAATTGCATCAAATTTGGCTTAGAACAATTTTAGGTCCAAAATCTCAAAAATTTCAAAATCAATTTTGGTCCGACCAAAATCGGCCGAATATCGAATATTGGCCCGAAAACTTCATGGGCTGCCCGGGACAGGCCCGAAACAAAACCTAGAGGACAGAATAGCCGTCGCATCGCCACGAGGATCGCCGGACGGCAGCCGCCGCCAACACATAGTGTGCGGCGCGATGCCTCACGCTGGCCGAGACGTGCGCGGCATCGCCGCGCCAAGCAGGCGGCGGAATGCGCATCACCGTGCGCTACATTAGCGCACGGTGGCCGGCCAGTTGCGCAACACATTGCGCTGGCCGGCGCACGCGTTGGCGCCGCCGCGCGCGGCGGTGCCGGTGGCCTTCGTGCAATTTTTTTTGTTTTCTGATTTTGAAATTCGAGATCCATGCAATTCAGGAAATAAAATGTATTGAAGGATCCGAGTCTGTGCTCTGATACCACTGTTGGCGAAAATGGCGGAGCCGGATCCCGTTTCCCGGGGGCGCAGCGGAAGTTAAAATTTTTGCCCCGAGATACGTTCAATACATTAATCAATACAATAAACCATTCATAGGACGTTTATCGATTGTTACCTTGCTGGCGTCTAGGCGCCTGGCTCCGACCAATTAACAAGGAAACCGGCACTTCAAAAGGTAGACGGCGGTAGATCGTCTAATCAGGTCCACGATCAGAAACGCGATTCCTCCGTCAATCTGCACTAGAAGATCTGACGGATTTTGGTACGATCGGATTCTCCTCGTCACGCTAATCGAAACAAGTCCGATCACGAAGTCACCGGCGGCGGCGGCGGCGCTTGGAGGTGGCCAGGAAACCGGCACTTCAAAAGGTAGACGGCGGTAGATCGTCTAATCAGGTCCACGATCAGAAACGCGATTCCTCCGTCAATCTGCACTAGAAGATCTGACGGATTTTGGTACGATCGGATTCTCCTCGTCACGCTAATCGAAACAAGTCCGATCACGAAGTCACCGGCGGCGGCGGCGGCGCTTGGAGGTGGCCGGCGGCGGCGTGAGGTTGGGAGAGGAAGGGGGCGGCCGATTTTGGAGCTAGGGTTGTGTGAGTGAATTGTGTTCTAGCCCTAGACCAACTCTACTAATTAAATATGGTACATGGGCTTGAACCGGCCCAATGGACTTGGGTCAAACTCAGGTCCATATGAACATCCGGTTCATTTAATTCGCCGTGGTTTCATCATAATCCCGATCGACGATCAGATCGGACCGATCGACTCAGTTTCCAAAACTGAGTATTATGATGTGAAAATAATTTTTCAGACCACCTAGTCCAAAATTACAGTTTAGCCCCTCAACTTTGGGAAATCGCAATTTGACCCCTGTTGACTTTTAGGAAGTCGCACTCCCTAAAATCCTCTTCCTATGCTCAACATATTGAGCTCAGTTTCCGTGCGGGAATCATGAATCCAGTACTTGTGTGACCCTCAATGGTTCAGGGATACAGCTAGCCGTGGGCCCACAACCATTGTGGCTCTGAAATCATAATTTCGGACTTGCCCAACGGACCATGGTAAAGCGCCTAGCAACATCGCCCCATGATCCCCCAGGTATCACTGATAGTGCCTGCAAGAACCAGTTGGTCGTGGTTAGCGTATAGTACGGTCCTTTCAACACATATATCCCGATCAGATCAACGACCATTGGTAAATCGAGAGTCGCTAAAGATCCGATAACTATGCATACATCTTGGAGATCGAATAGTGACATCGCGAGTGTTGCTAGGTAAACCCATTTACCTAAAACACATCCAGTACTCTGGCCAGAGATTTATACACTATTATCCCCTCAGATAGCATAGGATATCCACG
Source organism: Dorcoceras hygrometricum (assembly GCA_001598015.1). Classification (NCBI taxonomy): domain Eukaryota; kingdom Viridiplantae; phylum Streptophyta; class Magnoliopsida; order Lamiales; family Gesneriaceae; genus Dorcoceras; species Dorcoceras hygrometricum. The sequence goes on along the minus strand of KQ990655.1, from coordinate 42,591 downwards.
CATGAAAGCGAGCGGTGAATCCTCGACAACGAAGCATCGACTCCTGCATGCATCGGGACCTCACCCAATCCCACCGCCTAATGACCCCAAGTGAGTCGGCAAACGGGTCAAAGTGAGGCGCCTATCATGTAGAGTCTCAATGACGTTTCGAGTGATGAGGACTAATCAGTACAACCAAGACCTCGGACTTATCCACTCGAAAAATGGTAACCACTTGGAAAGTCCGAACGAGGGTAGTTCGATAGATTACCAGGTGACAATCCATCCGCATGCTCAGAACATCACAATGTTCCCTACCAATGAAACATGGTACTTCACATCGCAGATGCTAGTCTCAAGCTCGGGCGGCCTTATCCTCATTTTGACGGCCCAATCCACTAGGAACGAATTCAGAATACACAGTGACTATTAGATGTGTTTCATGATAGCCATCATATCCACTATCACATCTAACATACACTATGGTGCATTCTAGGTCTTTATCCAACATAATTGTCAACATTATAACATAATGAAAATAAAGAATGCCATAAATAAATGCGTATTTCATAAATAAAGATTGTCATATACAAGAGTCTATAAAACCCACACGCCACAAGTTGGCTAGTTGGGCATCTACTCTAACATATCAAAGGGAACAAATTCATCTATATTACATGGAATAAGCTTGAAGTAATCGGAATCGTTCAGTAACAACATTTCAGATCACGAACTGGAAAACAATTTAGAGCTTAAAAACGAATTAGAAACCGGATAAAACCATGCAAAATGATTTCATTCAGTTTACAGACATATATAAATATGAAATAACTGAAATTGTTTCATTACAAAATGAATTATCTCAAGTATAAACTGAAAAAAAATTATCTGAAACAGCACGGAAACGTATGTTCATGATAAACACCCCCAATCTGATCCAGCTCGCATCAACCAGCTCTGGCTAAATCTCATCACCTGCACTTAAGAAAACTAGTGAGCCTAGAGGCTCAGCAAGCAAATCTGAAGATAACAAAGACAGACAGTACAGACATAAAATAACTTTAAACTGATAAGCTGAAAATGGATAAGCTCGAAAGCTGAACAACTAGAAAGTTGAAAAACTGTAAACTGGTAAACTCGCAACTGATAATGCATAAACTGAACATGCTTGAACATAATTAAAACATTTAAAGCACGTACTGGTATTTAAAGGAAGTAAGCTTTAACATAAACTTTGCTCAATTCTGTGGTTGTAAACAACTCTGTTCTTATTTTCTGTTGAGTTATGACGCAGAAGCTCTCTTAGGTCAGTCGCTTGAACAAGCTATCATTTATATAAAGGCTCTGGGGAATAAATCCAAAACTATGCCAAGGGGTAAATAGGTTCTTCAACCCATAATCCTTATCCTTCCTATGATGGAGCATACAGGTTCGTCAGCCAGCGTCCTCACCCTTCATGTGCTGATCATCTGTTATCTTAGCCATAATTCACTTTAAACTTGAAATATACTTCCTTTAAAACTTTATGATATATGACAGAGAAACTTCTGCCATTCCTCCTTCGTCGCCTTTCCATATATCATTAAAACATTTTCTCTGCTGAGACTTTCTTTAAACTGCTTGTAAGACTTTCTTTAAAACTGCTTTAATATGATCTGAATAAGATTTCATATATGGTTTCTTATTTTAAAACTCATTTGATGTACGAAGCTACTGGGAGTACATCAGAGTTCAATCGAAGAAGAAACTCGAATCAGCTTAGGCTATAGATACGACTAACGAAGCACGGAGCTCTAAGCCGATGAACTATCTCTTGAAATTGGGTATAACTTCGAACACATTAGAGTTATACATTCGAATCAAAGCTAATGGAACGAATAATTAAACTTGAGATTATAGTATCGATCCAGAGCGGACCTAAGCTGAATATGCTGAGCTCGGAGTAGAGAATAGATCGCAAGCGTAAAACAGCTCGGAATAGAAAATTAGATATGGGCTGTTTGGTCAACTCAGATTAGGAAAAGTCAAAACAACTTGAATGAGCAGCTTGGATTACGATGGTCAAACAAAGTTAACTCAGATTGGACAATGAAATCAGATCGTGAGTTCAGAACAACTCAAGAAAAGAAACAGATACCGACTTAAAATCAGCTCGAGAAAATAAACAGATCGCAAACTTAAGATCAGCTCAGGGGAAATAAACAGATCACTACTTAAACTTGAATAGTTCGGAAATCCAATTATGAACTGACATCACCGAACAGATCATACCAGATTAGAATAAAAACAAGGCACTAAAACTTTGAGAAATTCGAACAAATTAGCTAAGCTTATCAGATCAGAACAGAAATCTAACTAGATCAGCTTTACCTATCAGTTCAGAACCTCATCCTTGGCCATCCAGCACGAGTACTGAAAATAACTTGAAGAGTTCGAAGTTTAGCTAACCTTATTAGACCAGAATAGCGTTCTAACTTGACCAACTTTGTCTATCAGCTCAGAACCTCATCCTTGGCCATCCAGTACGAGTACTGAAAACAGCTTGGATAGTTCGAACAGATTAGCTAAGCTTATCAGACCAGAACAGTGTTCTAACTAGACCAATTTTGCTTATCAGCTCAGAACCTCATCCTTGCCATCCAGCACGAAGAAATCATTGGAGATGCTCAAAGAACTTTACTTTGAAGCTACTTTTGTACATCCCAAATTTTTCAAGAAGAAACTATCTCAATCTTTCATAAAACATTTTCGAACGGATTTTCTGAAACAAAACTCCAGCAAACCAATTCTTCATTAAGAACTCATCTCTACGTTTGAAACTTCAAAACCTTTTTCAAACCTTTAAAACTCACACAAACATGCAAGAAAGGAATCAATATATGCTTTCAAAAGTGCAGCAAGTTACGGAGTTTACTTGCCTCAAAGCTGAACGACAGTTTGCACAGAATAGCTCCGGATTTGAATCTTCCCAAGCATGATTGAAAATCCTTAGAAAAATTTAAATAAAATCTTTGGTTGGTTTGTTTTTAGAGGAGCCCTCCACAGCCTTAAATGTGCTCCAATAATGAAAATAGTATAGTTGGTTTAAAGTACTTACACAAGGCATGGGAGCCTACCAACCGTAATCATTTGGTTGAAATGTTTACTTTTTTTTATTTTTTTAAAGCATTTTAGAAACTCGAACCCTGCTTGGGTTTATTCTTCCGGAAATACTCGCGAAATGGGTTTCTGGTCTAATACGAAATTTAGCTCATACGAAAGCTGAATCACTGAATTGAATCTGAAGAAGGGTACTAAAATTAGCAAATTAAACCCTTCAAAAATTTAGATTTATCATTATGATTTACGGATTTCTGGACGTTATATTAACCTTTCAAATTGTTTTCAAATTTGTACAATTCACCCTTGTTTTAAACTACTCGAGCTAACATTAGCTTTTCAAGAATTTAGTAATTTTTTTTTTCTTTAGTACAACACAATTTTAACCTGTGAAAATTTAGTTATTGGGATGAAAATGTAACAAAAAATGTTTGCAAGTGACACATGTATGATTATTAAATAGCCAACAAAGTTCAATACCCAAAAGCTCATGTCCACTAATTAAATAGGCAGTTTACATACACTTTTCTATGTCTATAAATTAAATGGCTATATTCCCATCTACTACTAATTCTTGTATTTTCCATAGAGATTTAACATGACATTGATGTTGTTGTATGCATAGCCAACCATTTGTTGGAAAATTATGTTGAAACATTCATGGTGGCTGGTAGTTGCCCAGTGAAATTAGTTATTAGGATGAAATGTAGTAAACTTTATTAAGTTTCTTCCGATTTATTTGAGTTTGGGGCAGGAGTTACCCAATTTGTTGTAGTTGATTTTTTTGAATTAGGTAGTTTCTCGGATGTATGATATTTTTCTTTAAATTAGTTTGGATTGTCTGCTAACTGTACTGGTTTTTGGAATAGTGTATTATACTTTAGGTGAGTTCTATGAAATCTTTCTATAAATTAGAATAACAACCATTTAGATAAAAGTATATTAAAAAGGTTATCAGTCCAAATAATAGAGTTGTTGCAATGCGTTACACCATTTGGAATGAGCCAAATAAAGAAAAGTTATTTGTCCGTTTTCTTGGTTGAGATGTGAAATGTGTTTTTGCTATTTCTGATACTTTAAAAATTGTTGGTTTTTCTCTTCTCGAAGAGCATAAAATTTTTAAGATTCCAGCAGCATTTGTTGGTTATGATTTTTTTGGATGAATGGATAATAATGAGAAGAATCTCCATCATTGTAGAATCGAATATAAAGTGAGTTATTTCTCCAACCCTTTTTGGGCAGCCGCAAGTGCAGATGACAAGTTTTTTGTGATTTTCAATTTTTGGTGGATGTACTCTGGAGGATATATTTCAAAGATTGTCCAAAAAATATGAACAAACCCCAATATATGTCACTACAATACCTAGTTCTCATCCCAAGATGTACGTGACATTGAACGATAATGATGATGTGCTTAGTGTGATACATCTTCACATGTGTATGAGGTTGACTATGATTAAGTTGAGGGCCATGAAAAAATATCAAATGGAGGAGGCTTAAATCTTCTTAGGTAAAATACATTGGTTTGTTGACTTATTCATATGACTTTGCCTGTGAGGACCAATGCTTATATCAAAGAATAATCATGCAAGTAAAAATACGAAAGTTTAAAAAGTTCCTAAAATTTTTCTTTGGCCTGAACAGAAAACATATCTTCAAAATAGGCGTATACTCAAAATATAGACTTTGAATCAAAATCCAAAATTAAAAACTCATATCCATGAAAGGCAAATATATATAGATACAAACAATAGTCTCATAAAAGAAACAACTACGCAGGGCATCCCCTGACAATGACTCGATACAATCTCTATATACATAACTGGGAACTTAATGCCTATAGGGATCCACCAGCTGATGCATCTTTTGAACCAGCTGATCTACCTGAAAAATCTTGCAATGGCCAAACACACGACAAATGTAGCCCCAAGGGAAAACAAACGAGGCCAAACCTCAGTACGAGGAGCAACATAATACAACAATCAAATACACATGTAACATATCATGCCGTGCAATGCATGAAGATGAATGAAGATACCAAGAATCATCAGTAATCAAGGCACAACGACTCAGCTGAAAATCAACATCTCAGTAAATCATCGGAATCCAAATTACAGTGACTCAACTGGGAATCACGACTCAGTGAAAGCGTTTGGACTACAAGGCACGACGACACAGCCGGCAATCAACAATCATAGTGGCCACAACTCATGTGAGTGCATGGGAGCTACCCACTCAGCTCACACATGGTACCAGTAGCTTAATCATCAAGCTCAACCCAGCTGGTGCCTTTCAGCTCTCTGAGGGATGGGAGCTACCCACTGGTCCTCATGGCGACACAAATCTCGTAGCTCGGAGTCGAGAATACAGGAGCCTGCAGACACCTCATTTTATTTTCAAAAGGTACTATCAACATAAAACGGTTCTTAATGAAATCAGGCTCAATATGCTATGCGTGTATGAAATGCCAACACAATCATGAAAAAACATGCAATATACAACTGAACAACATAAGCACACAGCTAAGGAAATCCCACGCATGTATAAACAGAACAGCTCAGGTAAACATGCGACACAGGCTTAGCAACTTAGCTCACAACCACAAGCACGACAACATACTCCAAATAAAACAGCACGGTAACTCAGCTCATGTATAAATCACTACGGCAACTCAGTACGTAAACAGCTCAGACATAACATGCACAACACATCATACACACAACAAGGCTACGACAGCTCAGCTCATAGCCACTACGTTAACATGATTATCTCAAAGCTGTAAATATAAACTCGGATTCGTACCTTGCGCAGATCATACCCAATACCTCTACCAAGCTCACGGCTGGAAGTAGGACGGACTCGCTGCTCCATTCAGGTATCGACCAGCAGCTCAGGGCCAGTAGCTCATGGCACAACCACAAGAGAGGCTCTAATCTGCCAAGTACCTAAGAAAATAAGTTTTGGTTCAAGCTCAACGGCTCACGGCCAGCTTCTACATGACCTCATAGTTCAGCCTAACTCAAAGTAAGAAAACTAAGGTTCGAAAACAACACTAACAGCCTCGGTTTCCTGATACGCAGCTCAACTCGGCCGAAAATCACGAAACATAGCTCACGACGGTTCCCTGTGATTTCCTCAGTCCGGACTCCTCTTGACTCCAAACTGGTATAGAAACATCAAGTTTGAAGAGGGGTTTCCAACCGAGGTACCCTCGCTCAAAACTGATCGGCCAATCTCCGGAGACCTGGAAAATACTAGGTTGGGTGAACAGTGACGAGGGTTTGAGAAAATATCTGTCGGGAACTCTCCGGAGGGGATAAGAAGATGTGTTGTCTAAAAATGACTAACTGTTGGTCAATGAGTTATATATACTCACGCTAAACAGATCACGGCTACAGTGATAAGAGATCAGCTCAGACCTCAACACTGTATTCAGCCCAAGCAAAGCAGCTCAGCTTGCGCATTCTAACCAACTCTCGCTCCCAATAGCTCAACTCTCATCTGTTCAGCTTTCGCACACTGTTCAGCTCTCGTGTATGATTCATCTTACGAACCAAACTCAGCTCTCTCGCAACAGATCACTCACTCTCCAGCACAGAACTGAAAATCAGCTCTCACCCAAAGCTGGCCACCACCAACAGCTCTCGTCCAAAGCTGAAACCAAATCCAGCTCTCATCCGATCTGAAAACCAAGAACAGCTCTCGCCTAAGCTGTGCATCACCATCAGCTTATGCCGAAGCTGATTTCACCAACCAGCACAGCACAACACCCGTTATCTGATCCCTCAGCTCAGGGAACCCAAAACATCCCTAAGCTGAATCCAGCTTACGCTTATATAGAAAAACCCCAGAGTTGTTCGCCTCTACACTGTTGTACCAAAACAGCTCTCGGCAGAAAACTCGATCAAGCACCATGAAGTAGTTCAGCTCAGAAATTTTGCACTCAGATCAGCTCGTGCCTGATCTGATCCATGCCAAGCTCGATACGAAGGTTACCAACAGCTTACACCAGAGCTGCTCTTCTCCATCATCTTATGCCCAAATATGACCGCACAAACATCTTGCGCATCCTCAGGTCAGATTCCACCCTAACCAAACAGCTTCGGATGCTCTATCCAGCTTACAACAGCCAAATAGCCTGTGATACTCTCAGCTCGCAGAACATAAGCTTGGACCAACCCGCGATCTTAGATCAGCACATAGAATTCAGTTCAACTTATGATCTCCAGAATAGTAAGCTCAATAAAATCTCAGCTTACACCACCTAGCTTAGCACCTGCTGGCCAGGTCCGGTCGCACTCACCCACAATAGCTCACAGCCCTCAGGCCAGCACATACCGTCTAGCTCAGATCAAGTACTCTCTTCTTAGCAGCAGTACGTAGAATAGCTTAGAGTACTCACTCAGTACCCAACTCAGTACGCATCGCTCAGATAAGCTTGCGATGCTCTATTAAACTTTGGCTGTCTCATCTAGTTCACGACGCTTTCAGATCAGCTCACGCACCCAAGTCTCAAGGTACGTACTGTAAGGCCTCGTGCACAAATAGCGGAAGCATACAATAGCGGAAGCATACAAAAGTGGCTTAAATTTTCGCTTTGGCCTTTCGATTAAAACATATAATTTAAAATACAACGATACACAAAATATCCCAGTAATTTAGAATAACTTAGTACAACAGTACATCATTAAAACACATATCAAGTACCAAATAACATCTACTACCAAGCACAGGACAACCCTCGGCTAACAGTACTGATACATAATATGCTATACGCTAACTGGGACACTCTAACCACCTCCTGGGGCACAATCAGCTGGGTCTACTCCACGACCAGTAGAGAAACCATGGTAACCTGAAAACACATACAGGAAAACAATACCAGCCCCAGAGGGACATGGGGTCAATGTTGGTGCAGCGGCGGATCCGGATCCCGTTTCCCGGGGCGCAGCGGAAGTTTAAAAATTTTTGCACGGGAAATCGGTCAGTACATAATAATTAAAGCACTAAAACATACATAGGATGTTTTAATGAAGGTTACCTTGCTGGCGTCTAGGCGCCTGGCTCCGACCAGATTCACAGGGAATCTGGCACTTCAACGGTAGGCGGCGGTAGATCTCCTAATCCGGTCCACGACTGGAATCACGCCTCCTTCGTCAGTCTGCACTAGAAGAGCTGACGAATTTGTCACGAACGGAACCTCCTCGTCGAGTGATCGGAACAAGTCCAACCACGAAGAAAACGGACGGCGGCGAGCGGCGGGCAACGGCGCAAGGCGGCGAGCGGCGGCCGTGAGGTCGAAGTGGAGAGGGGGGCGGCTAGTGCTAGGTCTAGGGTGTGAGAGTTTTTGTTATGTTGTAGCCCTAGACCAAGTCATGTATATAAAAGTGATACATGGGCTTGAACCTACCCAATGGGCCTGGGGCGGGCCCAGGTCCATATGAACATTCGGTTCATTCCTATCACCGTGGCTTCATCATAACTAGATCGACGATCTGATCGGACCGATCTACACAGTTTCCAAAACTGAGTATTATGATGCAAAAACAATTTTTCAGACCACCTAGTCCAAAATTGCAGTTTAGCCCCTCAAGTTTCAAGGATAGTCAAACTAGCCCAAACTTTAGGGAAATTACAACTTGACCCCTATTGACTTTTAGGAAGTCGCACTCCATAAATTCCTCCTCCTATGCTCAACACATTGAGCTCAGTTTCCGTGCGGGAATCGTGAAGCCAGTACTTGTGTGACCCTCAATGGTTCAGGGATACAGCTAGCCGTGGGCCCACAACCATTGTGACTCCGAAATCACAATTTCGGACTGACCCATAGGATCATGGTAAAGCGCCTAGCAACATCGCCCCATGATCCCCTAGGTATCACTGATAGTGCCTGCAAGAACCAGTCGATCATGGTTAGCGTACAGTACGGTCCTTTCAACACATATATCCCGATCAGATCAACGACCATTGGTACATCGAGAGTCGCTAGAGATCCAATAACTATGCATACATCTCGGAGATCAAATAGTGACATCGCGAGTGTTACTAGGTAAACCCATTTATCTAAAACACATCTAGTACTCTGGCCAGAGATTTATCACACTATTACCTCCTCAGATAGCATAGGATATCCACGCATAAAAGCGAGCGGTGAATCCTCGACAACGAAGCATCGACTCCTACATGCATCGGGACCTCACCCAATCTCGCCACCTAATGACCCCAGCTGAGTCGGTAAACGGGTCAAAGTGAGGCACCTATCATGTAGAGTCTCAATGACGTTTCAAGTAGTGAGGACAAATCAGTACAACCAAGACCTCGGACTTATCCACTCGACAAATGTTAACCACTTGGAAAGTCCGAATGAGGGTAGTTTGATAGATCATCAGGTCACTATCCATCTGCATGCTCAGAACATCACAATGTTCCCTACCAATGAAACATGGTACTTCACATCGCAGATGCTAGTCTCAAGCTCGGGCGGCCTTATCCTCATTTTGACGGCCCAATCGACTAGGAACGTGTTTAGAATACACAGTGACTATTAGATGTGTTTCATAATAGCCATCATATCCATTATCACATCTAACATACACTATGGTGCATCCTAGGTCTTTATCCAACACAATTGTTAACATTATAACATAATGAAAATAAAGAATGCCATAAAGGAATGCGAATTTCATAAATAAAGATCGTTATACAAAGAGTCAATAAAACCTACATGCCACAAGTTGGCTAGTTGGGCATCTACTCTAACAATCTCCCACTTGCCCTAAATCCAACTACTCATCAGACGCAGTCCCATTGTTTCGCGATGTTTTTCAAACAACGGTCCTAGAAAGGGCTTCGTAAGTGGATCAGCAATGTTGTCTGCAGAGGCGACTCTCTCGACTGCTATGTCACCTCTAGCCACAATATCTCGGATTATGTGGTATTTCCTCAGTATATGTTTGGATCTTTGGTGAGACCTAGGATCCTTTGCTTGTGCAACGGCACCCGTGTTGTCGCAGTACACCGGGACTGGACCAACTCCTTCAAGGATTACGCCCAACTCTTGGACGAAATTCCTTATCCAAACCGCCTATTTTGCAGCAGCTGATGCTGCGATGTACTCAGCCTCAGGGGTTGATCCGCGATAGTGTCTTGCTTGGAACTCTTCCAAGAGACAGCACCACCATTGAGCATGAATACAAATCCAGAGGTTGACTTCGAATCATCCACGTCACATTAGAAGCTAGAATCATTGTAGCCTTCCAATTTCAATTCACCACCCCCATAGACCATGAACATATTCTTGGTCCTTCGTAAGTATTTAAGAATATCTTTCACGGCCTTCCAATGCATTTGGCCGGGGTTGGCCTGGTAACGGCTCGTGACACTCAAAGCATATGCGACATCCGGTCTAGTTGAGATCATGCCATACATAATACTACCTATTGCCGAGGCATATGGCACACGTGTCATGCTCTCTATCTCATCATCAGTCTTCGGACACATAGACTTGGATAGAGTGACCCCGTGGCACATAGGTAGGTGTCCTCTCTTGGACTCTTCCATAGAGAACCGCTTAAGTATGATATCGATGTAGGTAGCTTGGGTGAGTCCGAGCATCCGTTTCGATCTATCTCGATAGATCTGTATTCCAAGAATATTGGATGCTTCACCCATGTCTTTCATCGAGAATCTACTAGACAACCACACTTTAGTTGACTGCAACATTCCTACATCATTCCCAATGAGTAGAATGTCATCAACATAAAGCACAAGGAATGTCACAGCATTCTTAACTACCTTCTTATACACACACGGCTCCTCGGGATTCTTGATGAAACCAAATTCCTTAATTGTTTCATCGAATCTCAGGTTCCAACTCATCGATGCTTGTTTGAGACCGTAGATCGATCTCTGAAGTTTGCATACTTTATGCTCACTTCCTACAGATGTGAAACCCTCAGGCTGCGTCATATAGATCTCTTCCTTAATGTTTCCATTAAGGAACGCAGTTTTCACATCCATTTGCCATATCTTATAGTCGTACCATGCGGCTATGGCCAGTAAAATTCTAATTGACTTGAACATTGCGACTGGTGAAAAGGTTTCATCATAGTCAACACCTTGCCTTTGAGTGTA
>KQ990654.1:3231-18994 GCA_001598015.1 Dorcoceras hygrometricum | reverse complement strand
CTTAAGCTCTGATACCAAAAATGTCAGGCCTCGTGCTCATATCAGAGTAAAATCATACAAACACATGCGGAAGCTATACAAAAAGCGGGACTTTTTTTTTTTTTTTTTCTTTTGGCCTGATGGTTTAAAACAATATAAGTTAAAATAATGCGATACTCAAAATATATCCCAGTTTATAAAATAACCAACAGTATAGCATACAACAACCATAACATGTATCAGACTCCAACTACTGGATACAACAACGAAGCGCAGGGCATCCCCCTGGCTAACTGATACATATATATATATATATAAATATGCTATACGCAACTGGGACACGCTAACCACCTTCGGGGGTACCACCAGCTGTGTTAAAACCACGACCAGCTGTAAAACCTGGGTTACCCTGAAAACAACACAAACAAGGAAACAAACCAAGCCCCAGAGGGACATGGGGTCAAACCCCAGTACGAAGAGCAACAGATATAGCTAAAAGAATGCATAAGATAAAATGCAGATGCTATGCATGAGACACCGGATAACAACAGAAGGCTCGACCAACAAGGGAGCTAAGGAACTCAAGCACATCTCCAAGAATCTACAACAACAGTGGCCACGGGGTGTGTTCACAGTGTGGTAATGAGACACTCGTCGTGATACTACACCTGAATACCAGATGCATCAAACAACTCAACCTGCCGTTGCCTCGCCCATGAACTGTGGTAGTTAACCACTCGGCGCATGGTGGCTAACGATCCCAGCAGGGAGATGAGAGTGCGGTATTGCCGCTCGCCCTCGCATCCTGGTAAGAATCAACAACAGCAATACAAGATACGAAACAATGGCTGCAATAGAATATGAATGCAATATGGGAAATGCGTGTATGCATAAACATAACAGCTAAACAACACAGCAATCACATATGCACACAGCAACATCCACGGCAATGCACAACAGCCATCTAGCATTCAATCTCATGCCAATTCCCAGCTACATCAAGCTCATATCCGTACCTTATACTTCTGAGCAACAATTACCACAATACTAGGACCGAGAAATCATATTCCAACCTGTTAAACATACGCAAGATACAGGGAATCATCAACAACAACTCACGGACAACCACAGAAAAACACGGCTGGGAGTTCCTCGCTCAACCAGCAACTAACACCCTAGTACAACTCAACAGGGAGATAAATCACAGCTAGGAAACGAGATCTCAAAGCTAAAACCGAAGACTACCTGCGCGCACAAACACACTGCCGAAGATAGTAGCTTCGCGATCTCACTCCAGCGAATGATAGGCTCCGAAACTAGTATAGGGTGAAAGAGCTTTCCAAGAGGAGTCCAACGCTACCTCGAACAAGCAAAACAACCACCGAGAACGACGGGAATTGTCGGAGAAAAGCTAAGGTGAATAGTGCTCTAGGGTTTGATAAATAGAGAACAAATGTCGGGGAAAATATTTCGCTAAGTATGGAATCTGGTGCTCAAAATCGAAGACCAAGTCTTCCTTAAATACATCTCGCAAAAGCTGGTTAGAAACAACCACCGACAAAACCAGCAGGTACACTACAAACAAATACAACCAGTATATGCAAAGAAACCAACTGCTGAATTCTCAAACCACGTTAATCAAAACGATGTCGCAACGACTTAACAAAACGACGTCGCACTGCTTACGTCATCAAATCCGCCACCAGCTGGTCGCCTAAAACCATCGGCTGGTTCTCAAATCCAAAAGCTGGATTATATAACACTCAAAAGCTGATACCAGACGTTGCATCAAAACGCTGCGTTCCAACTTAATAAAACAGCGTCGCATAACCTACGTCATCCAGTCGCTAGCTCTCGTGCAATACCAGCTGCAAGCTACAGTAGCGAACAAATCTCTCGTAGCTGGACAACCAGACGCAACAACTCCTCGCAGCTAGTACCAGGCGCAACAATCAAAACGGCGTCGCTCCAACTTATCAAAACGCTATCGTTTTGCCCTCAACAAACAAAACAAAGCAACGGATGGTTACAAACACACTACCAGCTTTCACTAAAACGACGGCGTTTTGGAATCTCACGTTGCCAAATAAACGCTATGACTGGTTTTCACTAAACAACCAGCTCTTACCACAAAACCAGCTTTTACCCAAAATCTCAAAAATACGAAAATTCCCAGAATTTCTCTAAACATGAAATCTGACCCGAAAATGCAAACCAAACTTACAAACAGAAATCTGAACCAGCAGAAATCTCCAAAAACCGATTAATTCCAACAAATTAATATTAATCACATTTCAGGTCTCACACCTTCAATGTGTATCAACCAAGACTCTGCATCGTCACTAGACTCCGCTCCAATGAACGCCTGGATTCATTGCAACGAACCGTAATCTATAAATATTTTCACATAGTTCGTCCATCGAAAACTTTCCTCAACATCATTTTAAAAAACATAAATAAATAAATATCTCAAAAACATTAAATCATTCATTTTGTATTAAAACCAGGGTAAATAAAATGCGGAATCTGAACATGTCTCATCAAAAAAAAACATAAGAAGCGGTCATGGGGTAGAAGCTCCAGCGGGCGCTCAGAGGTCCTCACCACCGGTCGAGATAAAATCATCTGCAGGCACACCTGCACCATTTAAACCTAGTGAACCTAAAGACCAGTATGCTCTATCTGATAATAAAAAAGTACTTATAATAAAGCCACATACGTATCGTAAAAATAGCATTAAGACATGCATGCATGGATGATCGTAAAACATGTCTCATAAATCAGTCGTAACATTACAAAATCGTAAATCATAACATAATAAGGCATGACATAGCATAACATAAAAAGACGTGGGATTCATATCCATGATGTGTAACGATGGATCAATCATAAGAAACCAACGTACGTGGCGATGCGGTTCACCCGACCTTACCTCGGGATCCCTCACACGTCTATGCTGCCACTTCACCATGTCATGATCACATGGATCCATAAGCTCATTATAACATTAACAGAGGTTCTCCAGACCCGATATCCCAGATCCGCTCATCGTCTACTTGCCACAAATCACTTCAATCCCTCAAAATATTTTCTTTTTCGTACATGCCTTTAACATTTAATAAACTTTCATGATGCATGATCGTCATAAAATATGCAATTTAAAAGGATTAGCCCGTAAATATATATTTAATTCTTTCATGAGACATTATCATAATCGTATGCATAAAATACTACATATATAATTAAATATATATTTATGGGCTTCTACATTTTTTCTTCAACCTCCGATCAAGGGCTGGTTCAAATGACTGGCCCACTAATTTCTAAGCCCAAAAGCCTAGACCTGATCTTAAACTGAAACTTAGCCCAAAACTCAATTTGACACATTAAACTCAAAATTTCATTTCAAAATTGGTAAAAGTACCCGGTTCTTCAACTTAAAATCAGACATTGAATTTTAATAAAAGTCCCCTTAACCAAAAAAATTAGACTTTAAAATTTGATAAAATTATTAGGCTCATAAATAAAAGATATTTAGGCTTTAAAATTTTGACCAAGATCTGAATTGGTCGCTCCTCGAAAGATAGATCTGGTGCTAACTAAAGCGGCTCAAATCCAACACATGCGACAGATTCGGGACATACTCCGTAGCATCGAAACATGGAACACGTTTTGCACGGCTGATAGACTGGGTGATAGTGCTACCCGATACGCCAACGTACCAACACTCTCCAATATCTCGAATGGTCCATTAAATCTCGGACTGAGCTTGCCTCTCCGGCCAAAACATTGACGTCATTCATGGGCGTTATCCTCACGAATATGTGATCCCTTACAGTCAACTCCAGATCTCGTCGTCCACGATCGGAATAACTCTTCTGACGACTCTGGGCTATCCTCATCTGATCTAGTATCCTCTTCACAATATCTGCGGTCTTCTGCACCAGCTCTGGCCCAGTCAATACTCTCTCGCCAACCTCATCCCAGTGCACGAGAGACCACACCTTATCCCTACAGAGCCTCATAGGGAGCCATCCCAATCGACGCTGAAAACTGTTATTGTACGTGAACTCTACCAAGGGCAATCTAGAATCCCACGTACCCTGAAAGTCTATCACACAGACTCTCAGCAAATCCTCTAGAATCTGGATGACTCTCTTCGACTGGCCATCTGTCTTGGATGAAAAGCTGTACTGCACGACAACTTAGTCCCCAACGCAGCGTGAAAGCTCCTCCAGAATGTAGATGTAAACCTGGTGTCCCGATCTGACACAATAGAGACTGGTATGCCATGCAGTCTAACAATGTCTCTAATGTAAAGCTCCGTATACTGCGTCAAGGTGAAAGTGGTCTTTACCGGTAAGAAATGTGCGGACTTGGTGAGTCGGTCCACAATTACCCAAATCGCTGTGTAACCTCTGGGACTCCTGGGTAATCCAACCACAAAATCCATCGTGATGTTCTCCCACTTCCACTCAGGGATAGGGAGCGGTTGTAACAACTCTGCTGATCGCTGGTGCTCTTCCTTGATCTGCTGATAGGTCAAACACTCGGAAACAAACCGTCCGATGTCCTTCTTCATCCCTGGCCACCAATAGAGGGTTTATAAATCCCTGTACATCTTCATACTCCATGGGTGGATGGAGTACGTCGATGCATGGGCCTCTGATAAAATCTCAGCCCTCAATTGCTCAGAACTCGGCACCCACATACGCCCCTAAAACGAATGATCCCTTCCTTTACTGCTGTAACTGCTCGTCGGTGGCCTGTCTGTCCCTAATCCAATCCCGGAGAGTCAGCTGAATTGTGAGCGCTGCTAGACTGGGCGCACAGCCCCATGAATAAAACTCCAACCTGAATCTCTGAATCTCCACCTGTAGTGGTCGCCCAACTGATAAGCATGCCACCACAGAAGTCTTCCAGATCAAAGATTCTGCCACCAAATTAGCTTTACCCCGATGGTAGCTAATGTCACAATCATAATCCTTCACCAACTCCAGCCATCTGTGCTGCCTAATGTTCATCTCCTTCTGGGTGAAGATGTACTTGAGGCTCTTATGGTCGGTGAAAATCTGACACCTCTCACAGTATAAGTAGTGTCTCCAAATCTTCAATGCGAACACCACTGCTGCAATCTCCAGATCATGCGTCAGATAGTTCTACTCATAACTCTTCAGCTGTCTCGATGCATAAGCAATAACCTTGCCACCCTGCATCAGAACTGCACCTAACCTCTCAGGGACGCATCTGTATACACCACAAACGTCTCATGATCCACTGGCATTGCTAAAACCGATGCTGAAGTGAGAGCCTCCTTCAATTGATCGAAGCTCCTCTGACACTCGGGACTCCACACATATTTTGCATTCTTCTTGGTCAGGGATGTCAAGGGCACTGAAATTGAAGAGAAACCCTTGATGAACTTATGGTAGTATCTGGATAAACCCAAGAAACTGCGAATCTATGCTGCATTCTTTGGAATCCCCCAGTTCTGAACTGCCTCCACTTTCGATGGGTCGATTGAAATCCCATCTCTAGAAATGATATGCCCCAAAAACACCACCTTCTCAAGCCAAAACTCGCACTTGTTGAACATGGAATACAATCTGTGCTCTCTCAAAGTCTGCAGTGTGGTCTGCAAATGCTGTATATGCTCCTCTAAGCTTCTCGAGTAGACCAAGATGTCATCGATGAAACGATGATGAACTGGTCTAAGTACTGCTCGAAAGCCCTGTTCATCAATTCCATGAAGATCGTTGGGTCATTCATATGTCCAAACGGCATCACCAAAAACTCTTAGTGGCCGTAACGTTTCTGAAATGCAGTCTTGGACACGTCCTCTTCTCTGACTCACAACTGATGGTACCCTGATCTCAAATAAATCTTGGAGAAAACCGAGGCTCCCTGCAATTGATCAAGCAAATCCTCAATCCTCGGGAGTGGGTACTTGTTCTTCACTGTAACTCGGTTCAACTCCCGATAGTCGATGCATAACCTCATACTTCCATCCTTCTTCTTAACAAATAGTACTGTTGGGCCCCACGGAGAAAATCTAGGGCGAATAAATCCCTTGTCGAGCAACTCCTGAATCTGCTCCTTCAGCTCCTTCATCTCTGTAGGAGCCAATTGGTATGGTGCCTTAGATATGGGCACTGTACCTGGTGCTAACTCAATCGAAAACTCCACATCTCGCTCCGGTGGAACTTTCACAACGTCATCAGGGAAAACATCTGCAAAGTCCCTGACTACCTCCACCTCAGACAGTGAAGGGCATGCTGAATCTCCTGAAGTTGTAACACTGGCTAAGAACGCCTGACATCCAATCTCAACTAGCTTCCTGGCCTGTATAAAAGATATAAACCTGGGCTTCCGCGGCCTCCTCCCCGCTTCAAAGATGAAAGTCTCCTGCCCTGGCGGCCTGATCGTCACTGACCTCTGATGGAAATCAATCACCGCTCCATATCCCGTCAACCAGTCCATCCCTAGAATGAGGTCGAATCCTGAAATAGGAAATACGATCAAATCTTCTCTGACTGCATGATCCTGAAACATCATCACCAAACCCTGAACGACGCTGGCAGTCGTTATCTCCTCTCCTGACGGGATCGTCACTGCAAGGGCCACACCCAAGCTCTCCGGAATAATACCCATCCTCTGAATGAACGCACTCGAGATGAACGAGTGAGTCGCCCCTGAGTCTAGCAAGGCAAGGGTAGTGACACCCAAAACACGAATCTCGCCTGAAATCAAAACGTCACACAGGCACGTGTTTACAATTAATATAGGTTCCCAAAACATTATGGATTCCTAAAACATTACTAGGTTCGCTAGTCTTACCCGTCTAAGTTCCCCGTTGGGTCCCTGCTTGAGGAACTGCTCAGCCACATCCTCCTCATGAGACTTCCCAAATCGCTCCGACTGCCTCTCAAGCATCTTGGTGATCCTGGCTAGCATGTCTACGCTAGCCCTCTCATATGAGTCAACTGCGGAGGTGGGGGAGGAGGAGTAGGTGCATAGTCATCCGGCTGATCCCTAGCACGTCTGGGAGGCATACTGGCACACAAAAACCCTTTCACGTAAATCTAAAGTGCATGACTAAGCGTCTAACTATTAAACTCTTAAGGTGAAACTCATACAGTAACATGTATCATGAAAAAATATGAATCGTAAAAATCTTAAACTTACAGACTGGCAGTGCGAATTCTGAGCTCCACGCAGCAGGCTAATACCCAACCAGAACCACAGCTCTGATACCAACTGCAACGAACCGTACTGTAGAAATTTTTTTTTGAAATAAAGTGCGGAATAAACATTCTTAAAAGAAAACATAGTTCGTCCACCGAAAACTTTCCTCAACATCGTTTTAAAACATGAATAAATAAATATCTCAAAAACATTAAATCATTCATTTTGTCTTAAAACTATAGTAAATAAAATACGGAATATGAACATGTCTCATCAAACAAAACATAAGAAGTGGTCACGAGGTAGCAGCTGCAGCGGGCGCTCAGAGGTCCTCACCACTGGTCGGGATAAAATCATCTGCAGGCTCACCTGCACCATTTAAACCTAGTGAGCCTAAAGGCCCAGCATGCTCTATCTGATAATAACAAAGTACGTATAATAAAACCACATGCAAGCACATACGTATCGTAAAAATGGCTTGAAGACATGCATGCATGGATGATCGTAAAACATGTCTCATAAATCAGTCGTAACATTACATAATCGTATATCATAATATAATAAGGAATGACATAGCATAACATAAAAAGGCATGTGAGTCGTATCCATGCTGTGTGGGCCGTTACATTAACGATTGATCAATCATAAGAAACCAACGTACTTGGCGATGCGGTTCACCCAACCTTACCTCTGGATCCCTCACACCTCTATGCTGCCACTTCACCATGCCGTGAACACATAGATCCATAGGCTCATTATAACATTAACAGAGGTTCACCGGGCCCGGTATCCCGATCCGCTTATCGTATACTTTCCACAAATCACTTCAATCACTCAAAATATTTTCTTTTTCATACATGCCTTTAACATTTCATAAAATTTCATGATGCATGATCGTCATAAAATATGAAATTTAAAAGGATTAGTCCGTCAATGTATATTTCATTCTTTCATGAGACATTGTCATAATCGTATGCATAAAATACTACATATATAATTAAATATATATTTACGGCTTCTACATTTTTCCTTCAACCTCCGGTCAAGGGCTGGTTCAAGAGACTGGCCCACTAATTTCTAAGCCCAAAAGCCTAGACCTGATCTTAGATTGAAACTTAGCCCAAAACTCAACTTGACCCATTAAACTCAAAATTTTATTTCAAAATTGGTAAAAGTATCCGGTCCTTCAACTTAAAATCAAACATTGAAATTTGACAAAATAAAAGTCCCCTTGACCAAACAAATTAGACTTTAAAATTTGATAAAAGTATTAGGCCCATAAATAAAAGAGATTTATGTTTTAAATTTTGACTTAAAAGTTGGATTTAAAATGATTTGACCCATTTACGCTTAAAATCGGATTTTATATTTTTTTCCCCGACGAGATGCAGTTTGATCTGTTAAACCATAAAATTAATTAAAATCCATTTCCTAACCAAATCGCTCCTCTTCTGGACCCAGGTGACCCTACCTCGATGGACTAGCTCCTGGAACCAACCATAACCGATCAGGATGCCCGACATGATCAACCTAACGTCTGCAAACCCACTGCCCGCGTGCAGAATGTAACCAGTACACGTGCTAGCCATAAAACTCATAACTAATTCGTTCCTCGACCAAATCTCTCCCCGTTTGGACCTACGTGACCCTAACTCAATGACCTATCTCCAGCAATCAACCTTGACCAGACAGACCACATAGAGTGACTTACCCGACCCCAACAACTATATTGTCGTGCACAGACGACAAGCCAGGACACGTGCTGATCATAAAATTCGTAACTAATTCATTCCTTGACCAAATCACTTCCTGTTTGGATCCACGTGCTCCTAACTTGAGGGACTAAATACTGGACCACCCTTGGACCAAACCCTAGCCCCATGAACTGTCCATGACTGGTGCATAACAAGGAACGAATCAAATACGAGTTGAAAATCTTGAAACATGCATGGATCTCAAATACAAAACTTAGATCAAAGCTATTCACATACAAATCATGCAACGTAATTTAAAAAATAGTATATTATGATTTAAATGGTGAGAAAAAGAGAGAATTGAGCATGAGTTTATGAAGAACTATGTAGACTATGCGTTACCGGGACGACGGACTCGAGATAGGGATGCTTGAACCTTGAAACCACCAAGAAACCAAGAAAATTCGATGGAGGCTTGTGAAAAAAGGGAGGGAGGTGTTAGGGAGGGAGAGGGAGAGGGAGGGAGGCTAGGGTTTTCAAAAATAATTAGGTTAAGGAGAATGAAAGTGTACCAAAAGACCCCTCTCAATACTTTAAGTTAGGAAATAAAATAAAAAGGGGAGGGAGGTGTTAGGGAGGGAGAGGGAGAGGGAGGGAGGCTAGGGTTTTCAAAAATAATTAGGTTAAGGAGAATGAAAGTGTACCAGAAAGACCCCTCTCAGTAATTTAAGTTAGGAAATAAATATTTTTCCCTCCTTAATCCCCACTAATGAAAAAAAATGCTAATTAAAACTCAAAACTTAGACTTTAAACCTCAAACTTTCGTAATATAAAATATCCTAATTTTTAAAATATAGTAAAGCTCATTAAAGCAGCCCGTAAAGGCGAAAAACGGGTTAAATACTGCTTAAAAATATAAATTTTAGCTCTTAAAAATATGAGGGCTTAGAAATTTAAAATAAGCTTTCACCTCGATCGTCCTTAGTCTCGTCCACGCGTCTGGAACTCAAACAGGCTAAAAACGGGTCATGAACATTATAAAGTATAAAATCATCACTTAATCACATAAAATGACACATAATTTTCTAAAAACAATTTTTCCCCTAGTCATGCACTCATTTTCACGTAATCAGGATTTCTAGGCATTGCATTCATCCTCTGAAATATTGCCATAACCAGCTCCATCTCGTCAGCACGAGATGCCAACAAATCAACTTCTTCATCCACTTGCCTAGCACGCCTACGAATGGGTATGCTATGCTGTTCTACATCGTCTCCTACGTTCTGAGCCTCAGACTCATCCAGAATCTGCCTCCTCGTCCTACCTCTACCTTTAGGCGGCATTTACGGGAAAAACTAGGGCGGTAATATCAAAAAGCAGATAAGACACGTAGTCAAGCACATGCAACAAAGCAAATACAGTGCCTAGACTCAAGTGAATTCCCCAAAGAAATTGAACTTATCCCAGTTTAATCTCTGATACCAAAATGTCAGGCCTGGTGAAACAAAACAGAGATTAAACATGCAATTAACCTCAAAATAGAAGAAGAATAAAAAGTGGATAAAAATTTTCATTTGCGACCTGACTGAAATATGTAACTAAAATACTTGTATACTCAAAATACAGGTTTCATACAACAACAGTACCAAGCTGAAGAACCTGGGAAACCTGAATGGCACACAAACAACCAAACAGCCCCGGAGGGACATGGGTCAAACCAAGTACGGAGAGAAACATAAACAACAAATAGACGGCAATGACATAATAATATGCAATGCATGATGACATGAGGAACAAAGGAGTTCTAAAGATAACCCAACAGCTGGTGATCGAACAGACATGATCCACGGAGCTTCAACGAAACAGCAAACTAGCTGGGATCAACAAAGCAGTGTCCACAGAGCATGTGAGAGCGTGGTAGCTATCCATTCATCTCAACACGCAGTATAGAAACAGGGACAAGATAGCTCAACCCACTGGTGCCCACAAGCTCATGAGAATGTGGTAGCTATCCACTCATCTCATAGCGGCAACAACCAGAACAGCAGGGAGGAGAGGAGCATAGTAGCTAGCTGATCGTCCTCAAGTAACCCAACCGAGAGCTTCCTTGTACTAACAGAATAACAACAGCACGACGAATAACAAGAGATATGAGCTCAACATGAAATGCAGGTGTGTAGGTAAAACAACTTGCAGTAAAGAACATCTTAACATAAGCAAGAAACAGAAAAACACAACAAACATACGCATGTCCTAGCATACCAACACGCATACAATTACATCCATGCCAATCTCAAAGCTGTAAAATAGGATCACATCCATACCTTACGCAGTTCTTGATACAATACCTAGGCACAGCTTACAGCTTAATGGTAGAACACGCTTCCTGCTCCGCTCAAGTTTCTGCCGAGAAATCAAGGAAAAAACCACAAGAAATGATCCACTCTGAGCCGGAGCTCAACTCTGGTGGAGAATAGTGTAACCCAGGTCACGCAGCTCCTCAGCTATAATCTTGGTCCGGCCTACTAATGATTACAAACTAGTACGAGAAACGTAGGCCTTGAAGAGTGGTTTACAACCAATGTACCCTCACTCAAATCTGACCATCCAATCTCCAGAAATCAGAAGAAGAAGATATCGGGTGAACAGTAGCACGAGGGTTTGGAAAATAAGTGTCGGGATACTCAGGAGAGGATAAGGATATGTGTGATGTAAAATAACTGTGTTGGTCAACACTTATATACACGGTCCCCAGTTATAGCTACAGTAAATTTCAAACCAGCTCAGACCTCTATATTGTACCAGCTCGGGGTTACGTTGCCTCCATCCAGCACAACGCTCAACTGACCAGCTCAGATCTCCAAGCAATACACAACCAACTTGGATCACTCACACTATATATCTGCTGTGAGCACGAGGCCTGACAATGTCAACCCGAAGGTTATCAACAGCTTACATCAATACTCCTAAGCTGATCGCTAACCAGTTCCTAGGAGAAAATCCAGCTCAGTGCTAATATTCCCAACCAGCTCACACCAAAGCTGGCCTTAGTTAAACCTCTAAACCCACTAGCAGACCTCTAAACTGGAACCAGATCACATTGGACTTAGAGCAGTTTACAAAAATCAGTTTGATATGACAAGTTGGACCAGCACACATCTAAGCTGGTCACTTCTTACCAGCAGCTTAACAAGCTGAATATCTCCATTGGTTAACCATTACCACGATCTAGTTAACTTGTTAATTACCATATGATAATTCCAGTCCTCACAATGCCCTTTGCGGCTAGGTCTATTTTGGGAAGGAAGTGATTTGCCCAGTTGATCTCCCTAATCTCTACGGGAGCAAAGATACCCTTACCAGTAGAAGTTATGGGCTGCTGAGCTGGTTGTACAGATCCAAATCTGACCATAATAGCATGCTCATTGTTAACACTCTATCCATCTGCTGTTTCAGTAAACTCCACACTCTTCCTGATCAGCAACGGTGGAAGCATTATCAGCATGTCCCTCCATTTCTGGAGTTGTCTCCGTATTGGATTCTGGAGCACCAGCAAGGGAAGCATCATCAACCCAAGCTGGAATGTCAGGAATAGGACCAGGATTGTTTTCCTGGTCACCAACTATTCTATGAGCCGGATTGGTCCTCCGTGTCCTTTTCTTCTTCATAATTTTCACCAGAGGGAGAGACACCGTGGAATCCGAATCCAATGAATCCAAAGCTTGTTTTTTCTTTGGTGCAGCTTGACCTTTCTTTGCTGCACCCAGCTTAGCTAGCGGGCGTGAATCCGCGTTTGAGCTGGTCCCAGACTTGGACTTCGCTGGAGCATCTTGGCTACTAGCCTCCACTAGCTTCTTCACGACCACCACCGGCTTTTTCACCAATGAAACAACCTTTTCTTTCTTTTTCTTCTTCTTCTCAACCTCTTTTTCCACGTCTTTCTCCACGGGCTTGGTCATCTGTGACTACCCACCTTCAGTACCATTGGTTGTGTCCTCAGTCTTCTTGCTTGCCTCACCAGCTGGGACAACGGTCAGATTCTTTTTCATATAGGTGAGAACCGACTTATGGTTCAACACCTTCAAGGGGTGAAGATTAACAGCCTCCCCAAGGTCTGCTTTCACCAGCCTTTCCAATAGAGCACTCAGCTACATTACGAAACCTTGCTACTGTCTGGTGGGCGTGTGCACCATAGCTATCAATATCTGGAACAGGACGTGTGCCCAGCTTACCTTCAGGCCAGCACTGATGGCGACCATCAAGTCAAACTTCTCACTGGTCACCACATCAAATGAGCCAGCTTTGGCGCATAGTGCTTTTGCCCCAATGTCGTGTTGCAGCCGGTATTCCATCTTCATCTCCTTCTTCTTATTCGGTGACCGAAATGGAACATCAGTACCGGAGAACCTCATTCTCATTCCAACACTGTCTGGGCCAGAAGATCAAGAAAACTAACCATCCCCTCAGACGAAAGTCCAAAAGCTTCTGCGAACACATCCTTGGTAATTCCTATTTTCCTATTCGCCCCAAAACTTACAATCGTTCCGGCTAAGACCTTGGCATTGGAGAAGAACTCAATCACCACGCCCTCAAGTACAGAACCGGATACCTCCAAAAATCCTTTAAGTTCTGTGTCCTCCGGGGACTTAAACATTTTCACCATTCCAGTATGCTCCATGCTGGCATAGATTCAAAGTTCACCTGCATAGAATTGATGGAAATGGAAGCAGCCATTTCGGATATTAAAGTGTTAGGAAGCAAAGAAATTACGAAAGATTGCAATAAAATGCTGTTAAACTGCTTGCTGGAATGCTAGAATGTGCGAAAGATTTGCAACCGTACTGGAAAAAGTAAAAAGAAACTGTTTATGTATGAACAAGGAGAGATAAGGGTTTTAAGTGGATACGTGTCATCATCTCAGTAAAGAGTCATTTGAAATTCCAGAAAGATGATCGTACGATTTAAAATACAAACCAATCTCAACCGTTCGATTCAATATACCCATCATGGAAAACAATTAACTCAAACACCGTGATAATATCACACTGTGTATGTCTCTAAGCTGGACCAGATCAGCACGGATCTGACTAGCTTGGAGACAAACAGCGGACGTTCGTATATCTGTTTGAATTATCTTGTCCCCCCTGAACATATGAATGCAGAATACAATCAAGACATATCCTAAAGACCTAAATGTTTCTAAACTAAGAAAAATTAGCGTCTGGTAGAGGCTTGGTAAATATGTCAGCAACTTGCTGATCTGTTTGTTAAAGTAGGTCTCCAACTAGCCAACTTGTGGCGTGTGGGTTTATAGACTCTTGTATATGACAGTCTTTATGTATGATATTCGCATCTGTTTATGGCATTCTTTATCTTCATTATGTGTATATAATGTTAACAATTCTGTTGGATAAAGACCTAGAATGAACCAAAGTGTATGTTAGATGTGATAGTGGGTATGACGGCTATCATGAAACACATCTAATAGTCACTGTGTATTCTGAATTAGTTCCTAGTCGATTGGGCCGTCAAAATGAGGATAAGGCCGCCCGAGCTTGAGACTAGTATCTGCGATGCGAAGTACCATGTTTCATTATTAGGGAACATTGTGATGTTCTGAGCATGCAGATGGATAGTGACCTGGTGATCTATCGAACTACCCTTGTTCGGACTTTCCAAGTGGTTACCATTTGTCGAGTGGATAAGTCCGAGGTCTTGGTTGTACTGATTAGTCCTCACGACTCGAAACGTCATTAAGACTCTACATGATGGGCGTCTCACTTTGACCCGTTTTCCGACTCACTTGGGGTCATTAGGCGGCGGGGTTGGGTGAGACCCCGATGCATGTAGGAGTCGATGCTTCGTTGTCGAGGATTCACCGCTCGCTTACATGCGTGGATATCCTATGATATCTGAGGGGATAATAGTGTATAAATCTCTGTCCAGAGTACTAAAAGTGTTTTAGGTAAATGGGTTTATCTAGTTACACTCGCGATGTAACTATTCGATCTCCAAGATGTATGCATAGCTATCGGATCTTTAGCGACTCTCGATTTACCAATGGTCGTTGATCTGATCGGGATATATGGATTGAAAGAACCGTACTGTACGCTAACCACGAACAACTGGTTCTTGCAGGCACTATCAGTGATACCTAGGGGATAATGGGGCGATGTTGCTAGACGCTTTACCATGATCCGTTGGGCAAGTCCGAAATTGTGATTTCGGAGCCGCAATGGTTGTGGGCCCACGGCTAGCTGTATCCCTGAACCATTGAGGGTCACACACGTACTGGATTCAAGATTCCCGCACGGAAACTGAGCTCAATGTGTTGAGCATAGGAGGAGGATTTTTGGAAGTACGACTTCGTAAAAGTCAACAGGGGTCAAATCGTGATTTCCCACTATTGAGGGGCAAAACTGTCATTTGGACTAGGTAATCTGAAAAATCGTTTTTCGCATCATAATATTCAGTTTTGGAAACTGAGTCGATCGGTCCGATCTGATTGATGATCGGAGTTATGATGAAACCGCAATGAATTAAACGAACCGAATGTTCACATGGACCTGGGTATGACCCAAGTCCATTGGGCCGGTTCAAGCCCATCTAGCAACTTAATTTAATTAAGATGACTTAGGGCTTTGATCATTGAGAGACATCACAATTAACCCTTGTCTCCATCACTAAAAGTCGTCGCCCCCTCCTCCACAAAACCTCACGCACGGCCGTCGCTTGTCGTTGCCGCCGCCGCCCCCCTCCCCGAAATTTGTTCCGGCCAACATTTCGAGGAGAATCCGTCCGTGCTGATCTCGTCAGGCCTTCTAGTGCAGGCTGACGAAGGAGTCTCCCTTCCGATCGTGGACCTGATTGACGAATCTACAGCCGCCTACCGTGAAGAGCCGGT
>KQ990653.1:113289-127768 GCA_001598015.1 Dorcoceras hygrometricum | reverse complement strand
ATTATTTGTTGGCAGGTTGCCTTATTGGTTTTAAACTGGGATCTTATTTTGAGTATCGCATTATTTTAACTTATATCGTTTTAAACCGTCGGGCCTAAAAGCGAAAATTTTACCCACTTTTTGATAGCTTCCGCATGTGTTTATTCGTTGTGAGCACGAGGCCTGACACAGTGGTGGTAGTAGGAGTAGAGGACATTCCAAGAAAAGATATCCTAGCAGTGGTGGTGGACAGTTCAGAAGGTTGTTTGATGATTGGCTAGGATAGAATGGTTGTTGATTCTTTGTACAAATACAGTTCTTCAGTAATGAAAGTTTGAATTTCAGCAGTCCTTGTACAATTTATTTTTGCCTATTCATATATCTCGGCTGCTAAGTTTTGTCATCACCAAAAAGGGGGAAATTGTTAGGATAAAATTTATTAAGTTTTGGTGATAACAAAATAATATAGTACTGAAGTTAAGCTAAGATCTGGAAAGACAGACGATGATATCAACTACGTATTTGGAACAAAGCTTATTTCAGTCGACGGGTTGATATTCAGCTGATGGTTGTTAAGAAGAAGTATTCAGATGTTGCGTTGAGATTTTTAGATGCTAGATATCAGATGTTGATATTCGGGATTATTTCAGAGGTTGAATTATTACAGGTTATCAGTTTCTGGTACTGGATCAGTCGTTGGATTTCTACGTTAGCATTTGGTATTCAATCAGTCGTTGGGATAATTTCAGCCGTTGGTTAGTAATCAGCAGATGTTTTAGTTTCAGAAGCAAGAAATTGAGTGTTAGCGTGTTTTGTTAAGATTGAAAAACGACAGCGTTTGGATAAGTTGAAACGACAGCGTATCGGATTAGCGCTAGAATTCAGCGATGGGTTTTGCATATAATCATCTACTAGTATATCAGCCGTTGATATATCAGCTGTTGGTATTTCAGCTGTTGGAAAAATCAGGTGATGAAGTGTTCAGGCGTTGTAACCAGCCGTTACGTCATAAAGGGAGATATTTCAAGCGATCAGCAGGTGCATATTTTCAGGAGTTGAAGCTATCAGCTGGTGCATATTTCAAGGAGTTGAAGCTATCAGCTGGTGCATACTTTTAGATGTTCAAGTCATCAGCTGGTGTACAAACAATGAAGTGATTCAAATTCGACCATATACTCAAATTGGAAAAGATCGATGGCCATAACAGAATCGTACAAATTGTCTGGAATTAAGGAGACAACGACGGTACTACTTTGGGTAAATAGTACATATTTACAGAGGTTGTTATACGGTGATTGCACAAATATGGAAAACGACAATCTGGTTCTGACGATGTGCAATTTACCATTTGGTGGAGCAGGAAATACGGTTACAGATTATCAGATTTCAAAAAGGGGTTTTATTTTCCTTTACAGAGTTAATCGACCGTTGTGAACGAAGACTATAAATAGCAGAAGTTTAAATTGAAGAATACACCTTCGCTATTGTTACATACCGTTACTCTGCCAATTTTACGAGCGCATTGAAATTTGAAGATATTCTCAAAAAGCTCACAACTCGAAGAACTTTCAAACAAGCCTTCATAGATTTACCTTCGAGTTTATTCTCTGGTTCAATTTTTTGAATCGTGTTTCGTTGTTTAGAAACCAGAGAATCTACGGCACTCAATAGATTTGTGTTCCATCGTTGTATTCATTGTTTAGTCTGTAACAAATGCGTTGTCTAAAAGCCATTTGAAAAACATATAATTCTAAGTGTTGTAAAACCAGCAGCTGCGTCTGCGTGATTGTTTGTGAAGTTGCTAGGAGTTCACCTTGAGCGAGGCTCGGTGATCGGGTGTTTATAGAAGGTCTGCACACATCAAATCTTCTAGTGAAACCTTCCTGAAAAGGAAGAAGGGGAGACGTAGAATATTTATATCCGAACTTCCAGAAACAAACTCTGTCCCTTAACTTTTACATTACACATTTACTTACTTGTTACACTGTTCACTAATCAATTGGCTTTATTCCGCACATATTTGTTAGCCAAGAGATCAGCCATTAAACTGAGATATCTTAAGTCTGGTAACTCGGACTTAAGTTAAGCGGTGCTTGTAAAAATAGTTTTAAACGATTTCGAAAATTTAAAAAATACTAAGGAGTTCATTCAACCCCCCCTTCTGAACTCCTAGGCTTGTTTTCGTGCCATATTGATCCTATCATTATATCTATGAAATGAAGGTATGTATAATTTTATTTAATTATATTATTGATTGAATTTATATATATCATTAACTGACATATGTTAGGTATTTTAATGTTTTCTTGTAGATAAATTTTGTTGTAGAACTTCAATTTAAGGTACGTACCATTGATATTATTTATGTTAAATAATGATTTTATTATTAAAATTTATTTAATTGTATCATTAAAGTTCAAATTTTAAATTTTATAAATATTCTTATATGATGGTAAAATTTGTTAATTATCTGTATATTTAAAGTGGTCGCGGCTTGTGTTATATATTTCATCTTTCAACACCTATGCATTATTTTTTTTAAGTTCTTTGTAGTTCGTAACACCGTCAAATTGAATTTTTTTAATTTTCTTAGTCACGCCATCTAAGACGTCGTGGCTATTGCATTTGTTTTCAATTCCGTTATACCGACATGTGGCAGGACTAGAGATTTTTTTTAAATATTTCATTGTCTCGCCATCTGAGACGGTGAGACTTTTCTATTTTGAAACCTTCGGTTAAAAATGTTGAAAATGTATAAATTTTTCTTTCCATATCTATGATTGGTACATTTCTGTAATTTCCTTCACCTATTATATATGATGACCTATATATTTAGGTCTTGTGATAAAAATACAAGTAACATATCTTTCATATGAGCCTATATATTTACAACTTAAGTCAAATAAATTTGTTCTACATGTTTATGGTAAAATCTTAGTTGTTATTGGACATCTTTTATTATTGTATAATATTATAAATATAGCATTATAGTTTAGTAGCTTTATTTTAGTTTATTGTTTTTAAATTTTGTATTAAAATGTTAAATATTATTAATTAAAATCATGATTTTATTTATGAATACAAGCTGGACATATAGATTGTAGCGTTCTTTATCAGCAAGAAACACACTAAGTTCATTACACATGACAAATTGGATAACACTTTATGTAGGACCAAGCGCTTGCTACTTTACCAAACGTTATAGGTGACGGTAACAATGCAACTCCAATCTTTTAAACAATTTAGCAACTCAGGCGTCACGGTTCTATCGCTCTACCTAGCATGGGCAATTACACTTCAACAATCCACCTCCTAATATTGCACTCCTTGAAATCAATGAGAATCGAACCCGTGACATTGGATATCAATTATAAGACCAAGCGATTGCCGCTTTACCAAAAGTAATAGCCGGTTGTAACGGTGCATCTCCAATCCTTTGAAAATTATAGCAACTCAAGTTCTACGTTTTGATCGCTCTACCTAGCAGGGGAAATTATTGCATTTCAACAATGATACCAATTGTTAGGATCAAGTGCTTACCACTAGGCCAAACACTATAGCTATTAGCCAAGGTGCAATTTTATGTCCTCATAATATGGCATCATAGAGTGCACATATTATGTGCGATAGGGTCGGGCTGTTAGGTCCATGAGCTCGAGGAGGGTGCGTGTCTAACTACCAATGATGTGTTATTATCGTTTTAGATCAGTCTTACCCCTTACCCTACCGTCAGCCCTATTTCCAGCGGAGATAGTGTTACCAGTTAATCACTAACACATTCTCATCAAACATAATCACGCAATCCAACACCACCTCACGGGCCAACAAACTCACGCCAGCAGGAGTGGATACAGAGACAACATCACACAGTGGGGTAGAACTCAACCCACACTCATGTACAAACAAATCAAATCTAAAAAGAGTGTGATGCTCCTGTATCAAACAAAACTCGCGTAGGAAAATAAAATATAGCGCAAGTACCTGCAATCACTCCTCCAGGTATCTCATCATTCTGCTCCCTCGTCAAGGCATTCACCTGAGCCTGTTGCGGTCCCGGAAACTGATGTCTCAAAGGTCCTCCAAACCTAGACGGTTCTCGGGGTTGGAAACCGGATCGTTGGGACTGAGCAAAAGGTTGCGGTCTCTACAAAGAGCCACCAGCTGAACCTTGATGCGAAGGATTCAAAGAATGTCCTCCAGTCGGACACACTCGAGCAAAATGTCCAGGCTACACACAATTATGGCAAAGGCCTTGAACTCGATGACACTGCGAAGTCATATGACGACCTCCACACTGTCCACAAGTCACTCCTCCTCCGGAGCCACTGCCACCAGAACTAACAGAACCAGAAGAACACGAGTTCGATCGTCTCTTGAACTGTTTCCCTCGGGGTTTGAACCTCTGACGATTCGACTGTTGCGGCACCTGAGGAGATTGGAAAGAAGACATCACCTCTGGAATAGGTTGGAAACTACGTCCAGCTATCGACTGCACCTGATTCTGCACCTCCATCAGACTCTCCTCGATATCCACCGCTCTATCCACGGCCTCAGCATAAGTAGCAGGGGAACCAGCTAACACCGTAAGAAACAACTCGGGCCTCAACCCTTTAAGAAACTTGTTCCTCTTTGTCCTCTCCTGGTTCACAACATGGGGAACATACGACATCAGCGAAGAAAATTGTCTGGCATACTCAGCCACCCTCAAGTTCCCTTGCTTCAGATTGTCGAACTCCCGCTCACGGTTATTGTAAAAAGACTCAGGGGTATACTCTTGTCGATAGGCTACACAGAAGCTCTCCCAAGAAATCAAAGCTCCAGTCTCTCTCAAGACACGAGAAGTACCCTTCCTCCAACGTTGAGCATGCTCTCTCTACTACAGAACGGCTAACTTCAGTATCCTTTCCTGAGAGTACTCAACCGCATCAAACAATTCTTCCATATGCTCTAGCCAGCCTTCAGCCATCAGAACACCCTTGGCACAAGTAAACGTAGGGGGATTCATCCTCTGGAACCTAGCCAACATTAGCTCCATCTCTCCAATCTGTCGGGTCACCTCATCCACCTCTACCTCTGCCTGTCTAGCTCATCGACGCAAAGGTATACTCTACTGCTCAACATCCTCATCGCTGCCCTGGCCTCTAGATTCCCCAACTACTTGTCTAGCAGTTCTACTCCTACCTCTCCTCGACGGAATCTACCAAAACTCAGAGGTAATAACACAAGCAGATATACACAGAGGCAGATAATCAAAATCACACAAATTACAGAGTCAATGAAATCAAAATCTCAAACTCTGTGCCTAGACTCAAGTGTGATGAAAAAGAAATCAAGCTTATCCCAGTTTAAACTCTGATACAAAAATGTCAGGCCCGGTGCGCTAATACATCTATTAAAAACAATTAATGCGGAAGCAATAAAATCTTGGGCTAAAAATTTAGTTTTGGGCCTGAACAATAATCAATTCTTCAAAATACAATCATACTTAAAATAAGGATTTGAACTCAAAATCCAACAAGCAGCATCATATATCAAGTATGTGTTGGCGCAGCGACGGATCCGGATCCGGATCCCGGGGCGCAACAGAAGAATTAAAAAGTAAAGTCCGGGAACGGTCAATACACCTATATAATAATTAAAAACATTCATAGAATGTTTAGAATATACCTTTCTGGCGTCTAGGCGCCTGGCTCCGACCAATTCCACGGGGAAATTGGCACTTCAACTGTTGAACAGCTACGGCCTCCTAATCCGGTCCATGTTCGGAATCTCAATTCCTTCGTTGGTTTGCACTACAAAACCAAAGAAAGTTTCTCGGACGGAATCTCCTCGCCGGAATGGTCGGAATAAATTCCGACGGTAATGGCGGGGTGACGGCGACGGATTGGGAGGAGAGGGAGGAGAGGATGAGAGAAATTTTTGCTGAATAACTTTTGGTGTGTTTTAAATGAATACCCCAGGGCCCCTATTTATAGATTTTTCATGGGTTTAAACCAAGTTAATGGGCTTGGGTCGGGCCCGGGCCCAGGTGTACATTGGTTTCAAGTCCATCGTTGTGACTTCATCATAATCCCGATCGACGATCAGATCGGACAGATCTACACAGTTTACAAAACTGAGCATTACGATGTGAAAACAATTTTTCGGACCACCTAATCCAAAATAGCAGTTAGGCCCCTATAAGATTTAAGGATAGTCAAACTAGTCCAAGCTTAAGGAAATTACATTTCCATCCAATTTAATTTTAGGAAGTCACACTTCCATCCTTCCTCCTACTATACTCAACAAAAATTGAGCTTAATATCCGTACGGGAATTGAGAAACCAGTACTTGTGTGACCCTCAATGGTTCAGGGATAAAGCTAGCTGTGGGCTCACAACATTTGTGACTCCGAAACCATATTTTCGGACTAACCCATCGGATCATGGTAAAGCGTCTAGCAACATCGCCCCATGATCCCCTAGGTATCACTGATAGTGCCTGCAAGAACCATTCGGTCATGGGTATCGTACAGTACGGTCCTTTCAACTCAAATATCATGATCAGATCAACGACCATTGGTACATCGAGAGTCGCTAGAGATCCAATAACCATGCATACATCTTGGTGAACAAATAGTGACATCGCATGTGTTACTAGGTAAACCCATTTACCTAAAACACATCTAGTACTCTGGCAAGAGATTTATCACACTATTATCTCCTCAGATAGCATAGGATATCCACGCACAAGGGCGAGCGGTGAATCCTCGACAACGAAGCATCGACTCCTACATGCATCGGGACCTCACCCAACCCTGCCACCTGATGACCCCAACTGAGTCGGTAAACGGGCCAAAGTGAGGCACCTATCATGTAGAGTTTCAATGGCGTTTCGAGTAATGAGGGCTAATCTGTACAACCAAGACCTCGGACTTAATCCACTAGACAAATGGTAACCACTTGTAAAATCCGAACGAGGGTAGTTCGATAGATCACCAGGTCACTACCCATCTGCATGCTCAGAACATCACTATGTTCCCTACCATGAAACGTGGTACATCACATCGCAGATGCTAGTCTCAAGCTCGGGCGACCATTATCCTCTTTTGGACGGCCC
Organism: Dorcoceras hygrometricum; assembly: GCA_001598015.1. NCBI lineage: Eukaryota > Viridiplantae > Streptophyta > Magnoliopsida > Lamiales > Gesneriaceae > Dorcoceras > Dorcoceras hygrometricum. Next base: position 120,691 of record KQ990653.1, on the reverse strand, counting down.
AATTGACTAGGAATAGGTTTAGAATACACAGTGACTATTAGATGTGTTTCATGATAGCCATCAAATCAACTATCACATCTAACATACACTATAGTGCATTCAAGGTCTTTATCCACCAATTGTAATCATAATAATGAAGATAAAAAATTCCATAAAAGAATGAGAATTTCATAAATAAAGATCGTTTTACATAGAGTCAACAAGAACCCACACGCCACAAGTTGGCTAGTTGGGCACCTACTCTAACAGTATGCTAAATACAACAACATAGATCCCTAATACAATCTCACTCAGGACATCCCCTGGTTCAATACATAATATAATAAATGGGACTCAAAATGGGGATCTACCAGCTTTCGCTCCACTCAAACCAGGTGGTTACCTGCAAAGGCCAACATAGACCCAAGCAGCCCAAAAACAGGGAAAAGAAACGAGGTCAAACCTCAATATGAAGAGCACAATAAAGCAACAGTCATATCAGACATGCAACATTTCAAACGTGCCATGCATGAGGGCTACCAAGAATCATTGGTAGACAAGGCACAAAGACTCAGCTGTGCAGATATCATCATCATCCTGTGATCTTCAGGTGCGACGACTCAGCCGACCATCACAGGATAGTGGTATTCAGGCGCGACTCAGCCGGCCACCACAATAGCAACGTTGGACCTTTAAGGCACGACAACTCAGCCAGCCGATCACAACGCGCAAAGGAATTCAGCTCACAAGGGAATCAGGCTCAATATGTAAGCGTGAATGCACAACAGACTCATGCTTAAATCAATGCATATAACTCATACGCACACAGAACATATTAGATCAAATAATCAGCACACAGACCACAGCAATTTAACACGAGAGAAATATCCCAAAGCTGATATCAAAGCTGCTAAATCTAGCTCAATTCGTACCTCAGATCTCAGTACGTCTACTACCTCATCAGATCTCGCAGGAACACGTGACAATAGCAGCTTACTCAAATCGGATGCCCCACCATTTCGTCAGAAATACAACGGAAGATGCCTAAAATTCCAAATCTGTCAAGACATCTAACCCATTAGCTCAAATATGAGCCCATACAACTTACTGCCTTCGGTCGAGAAGCTCAACTCAGCTTAGACTACACTACGTAGGACCAAACAACTTAATTCAAAGCTTAAATCAGTAAGAAATCACTTAACTAAAGCTTCTTCAAGAATGGAAGAACCACTTGTCAACAATCGCGAAGATGTACGAACTCTGCAACTACTTCGCGCTCCTACAATTCATCGATTCAAGTCTCCAAACTGGTATCAATCGAATGTCAGGCCTCGTGCTCAACTCATAATAAAACCATGCAAACAATAGCGGAAGCAATAAAAATAGTGGTTAAAATTTTTGCTTTTTTGGCCTGACGGAAAGATACATAATTTTAAAAAAAAACAATACTCAAAATATCCAAGTTTACAAAGAACACCCACGGCTAAAAGCCACAGTACAACAATACAGCATGCATCAAGTACCAATCAGCAATATTAAAACTGAATACAATAGAGCACAGGGCATCCCCCGGCTAACAGTACTGATACATATATATGCTATACGCTAACTGGGACACTCTAACCACCTCTGGGGTACCTCCAGCTGGGTCAACTCCACGACCAGCTGAGTAACCTTGGAAACCTGAACAACAAATAGGCAGGCAAACAAACCAAGCCCCAGAGGGACATGGGGTCAAACCCCAGTACGGAGAGCAACATAAAACAGAAAATGGAAAGCAACAGATAATATGCAAATGCTATGAATGAACAGGTGAGTACAAACAGAAGGCTACAACCAATGGCAGGGAGCCAGAAATATCGAAGGCAACTCAAAGATGATCACTGATCAAATAAAGATACAACGGGATAACAGTGGCCACAGGGTGTGTGAGTATATGGGAGCTACCCACTCGTCTCAACACACGGTATCAGGTGCAAACACAGCGCTCAACCTGCTGTTACCTAGCTCATGAGATGTGGGAGCTACCCACTCCGCTCATAGAGGCTAACAGATCCCAGCAGGGAGATGAGGTGTACGGGAGTTACCCGCTCGTCCTCAAAACAAGCACCCTGATACTAACAGATCAACACAACAAGGCACGACTTAAACAGATATGAGCTCAATATGACAAATGCGTGTATGCAACAGATAAATGTCCAACACAGAACATATACAACGATGCAAGGAATACACAGCAGCAAGCATAATCACCCATGCTCAATCCAAAGCTGTAAAACAAGCTCACATCCGTACCTCAAGTCTTATGAGCTACAATTACCACAAAGCAGTCCCAAGCAACACAGATCTCACACCTGCTAAGCCAAACACAGATACTAGCTCAGGGACAGTAGCACAGAAACTACGAATTGGGAGCTACGAGCTCAACCAAATATGTCCTATCCTTCTAACACAACAGAAGGCTCCAAATGAAGCACAAGGTAGGATCTTAACACTTACCCAACGAGCTACCTGAACGGCAGAAGAAATCCGACGCTTATGCTAACAGACTAGAGAAAGGAGATGTCTTCTCACACCTCTCCAGCTTCACGCAAGCTTCCAAAAGCAGTACCAAACGAAGCGTCTTAGCAAGAGGAGTCTAGCGCTACTACTTTTACTTCAGTCGGAGCTGTCTACCGTCGGAAATCGGAGAAGATAAGGTTCGGTGAACAGTAGCTAGGGAATCGCGACAGGATTCGATATCGGGGAATATTCTAAGTGTCGAAGCTGAATAATAAAGAACAAAGGCAAAGTCCTCTATTTAAAGGGTCGAATCTACTGAAATCTGAAGAACAGAACCCACCTACACTTAAGTCTCAAAACTAGTTCTCACTCGGATCTGAATCTCACAACAGATCTGTCTCTACACCAAAACAGATCTTGACTTATCCAAATGACGTCGCACAGAATCTACTGTCGCACATAGACACGTCACCCGCTACACGAATCTGAAATGCTAACCAGCATCTAAACACTCAGATCCCATCGAAATCTGAAGACCAACTCCTCAATTCTGAATCTCGCTCGCTAAACCAAAACGCTGTCGTTCCAACTAATCCAAACGATGTAGTTTAGCTACTCATCACAGAAACACGCTAGCTCACCTCTGGACACCTGCGATACCAGATATCATCACCACAACTGATCTCGAACACCCAGCACTGACCAACTCTCACTCCGATCAGTTTCCGTGGGAATACTCCAACTCTCCAGATCTTTTTCAGGCCAAATATGGTCTATGTTAAACCCGATTAATTTAACTCAATTAATCTCATAAACTTTCTGGTCTCACATCTCTCACCGACTAAAACAGGATTTCATCCTCGAAATCAAACTCTAGATCAAGAGTTCAAGATAACTGGGAAAACAAACATCTATCGAGAAACAACATAGAACAACCAACCATTGGAATCTAGCTTCACGTCGTCAGTTCTCAACACATGCGACGGATCTGGCTTATACTTCCTCAACATAGAAACATGAAAAACATCATGTAAAGAAGACAAATCTGGCGGCAACAACAGCTGATAAGCCAAAGGACCAATCTTCTCAACAATCTCATAGGGTCCAACATAACGAGGAGTTAACTTTCATTTGAGACCAAATCTCATAAAACGGCGAAAAGGAGAAACTTTCAGGAAAACCAAATCACCAACCTGAAATTCTAAAGGCATACATGTTAGGATAAAATTTATAGTTTTGGTGATAACAAAAATAAGTAAATATTTGGACCTAAACGATGAAATTCGAATAATCTTCTCACAAAAATTAGAGGTTGCTGACAATAGTGATTGGTTTAAGTTACAGTTATGGTTTTTAGTTGATCAGAATCAGATCTTGGAACAGTGGAGATATTGATTTTATTATTTGGGTTATCGGGTCAGAAATCTACTGTTGATGAAGTATTGAGAATGGTGATATCTGCCAACAGCTCTTGACTATTGTATCGGTAATGGTATCTGCCAACAGCAACAGGAACAGTGAATGGTTCTACCAACAGAAAGGACAGTATTCTTTGTTAAGTTTATTCGACAGATCTTGTAACAGTACCCTCTTCGTTGCTGACACTAGATTTCGCTACAGTATTGTTTTTGGAAACAGTGCAAAGTAACGTTTTCTATCGACAGTTTTCGTAACAGTTAGTTCAACACGACATCGTTTGCTTCAAAATATTTGATGATGTAAGCCTCAGTAGAATATCAGACATCATGACGTCACCATCATGCTTATCTACATTGTTCCCAACAGATATGATGACGTCAGCAGTGCTGAAATTTGTAAATGGAAAGATATGATGACGTCAGCAGTGCTGAAATTTGCAAATGGTTTAAATTGTGTTTACCGCGACAGATATCTTAATAGTAAGGAACTATTCATTTGTCTTCAACAAAGAGAGATCTGTCGACAGAAATGGTTTCAGGCGCCAGCATAAAGTTGATTCAAATTCGATCGTATACTCAATTGGAAAAGATCGATGGCCATAACAAAATCATACAAATTGCCTGGAATTAAGGGGACAAGATTGGTACTATTTTTGGATAAATAGTACACATTGGCAGAGGTCGTTACAACGGGATTGCACATATATGGAAATAATATTCGCATCCCTGACAAAACACAATTTACCATGTAGTGGAGCAAGATTGACGGCGTACTACTGTCAGAAATTCAAAAAGGATTTGTTGCCTTATCTGGATTCATCGACGTTGAACGAAGAGTATAAATAGCAGATATTTTGAATTGAAAAATACATCTCTCACCATTGCTATTACTGAAACGCTGTCAAAATACTCCCAGAGCTATCTACTTATTGAAACATTCAAAAGATCACAAGACTCGAAGAACATTCAAGTGTTGATTCTCATAGATAAATCTTTAGAGTCCATTCTCTGGTTCATTCTGTTGAATCATCGAGTTTCTTTGTTTTAGAAACCAGAGAATCTTACAGTACTCAGAAAGTGTATTCATTGTCATATTTCATTGAGTCTGTAACGAACTGTCTTTGTGAAGAAGTTCGAAAATATTAAAGTGTTGTAGAAACCAGCAGCTGTGTCTGCGTGGAAGTTGTGAAGTGTCTAGGAGTTCATACAAGTGCGGCTTGTGTGATCGGGTGTGTGCAGAAGACCTGTACAAACCAAATCTTCTAGTGATACCTTCCGAGGAGGAAGAAGGGGAGACATAGGACATTGAAGTCCGAACTTCCTGAAACAAATTCCTGACTCTATCTTTAACATACAACATTTATTTATTATTGCTTGTTATTCACTGTTCACAAGTTAATCGGCCTTTTTCCGCACAAATATTGTTGACCGAGAAGCTTGCATAAAACTGAGATACCAAAACATTTTAAAAGATTTCAAAAATCCAAAGGAGTTCATTCGACCCCCCCCTTCTGAACTCCTGTTTACTTAGTGATCCTATTTCTGAGACCATCAAGTGGTATCAGAGCAGGCAAATCTCAGTTATTGAACAGCTGTGTTTCACGCTTTATTATATCTTAACATGTCGATCTCTCAAAACAAGATTCCTTTGTTTTCGAGGGAAGAGTATGATGACTGGAAGATTAGGATGCAAGCGCACCTAGCAGCCATGGATGATGACATGTGGTATGTCATCACTGAAGGACCTCTGAAAATCATGAAGACAAATCTGGCGGTTGCTTTAACAAGTGGCGAGCCTCAGCTTCTTCCAAAGGCCAGACATGAATATACCAATGAAGACAAGAAAAAGGCGAATCTGGACAACGTGGCAAAAGATATACTATTCAAGACGCTGGACAAGGACAAGAATATGTTCAGCAAGATCAAGAACTGTGCCACTGCTAAAGAAATATGGGAAAAGCTGACCCAGATCTGCGAGGGCAATGATGAAACCAAAGAAAACAAACTTACTGTGGCCCAGCAGAAGTATGAGGCGATCAAAATGAAAGATGGAGAGACAATGGCGGAGTTTGACGAGCGTTTCAGTGCTGTGGTGATCGAGCTGAATAGTCTTGGCAAAGAATACACAACGTTGAATTTACACGTGAGGATCTAGTTCAGGCACTGAACGATATGGTCCATGAGTACAAGACTCTATCTCACACATTTGAGGAAATAAAGGCTTAAAACGCAAGTCTGAAAAATAGTTCGACAGATTCAAGTTCTGATGAGCTTGAGGATGTTAACAGTTTGAAGACTGAGTTGAGTAGGCTGAAGATAGAAAATGATTTGTTGAGAAGTGAGTCCAGCGAGCTCAAGGCTGAAGTTGAAAAGTTAACTAAAGAAATGAGCTCCTGGACCCAATCAGCTCGTGCCTTCCACAAATTACAAGAAAGCCAAAAACCAGCAAATGATATAACTGGTGTGGGTTTCAATTGTAATAGCAGCGTTGGAGAGACAAGTACTCAGTCACAGTCGGTGTATGACAAGTTCAATAAAAGGAGCTTTGTCAAAGCTGGCGTGATACAAGATTGCCTTGAGTCGATACGATATGATGACAAGAACTCTTCCCAGTCAAGTCATGAAGGAAAAGGAAAATATGGCATCGGCTATCAAAGGCCTGAGAGTTCCAAACCCAGCTGGTTAAAGAACATATTGGACAAGGACAAAGCGAAATCTGGTTCCAAGTCCTATGTTCCAAACCAGCAGCGGCGTAACTTTAGGAAGGCAAAACCTGGTTGGAAAAAGACTTGATCGAGAAGAGATCCTGTTGGTCAAAATGTCAAATCAAAACTCCATAGATCTGCACGTAATTTTGCACAGACTTTGTGGATCCTAGCACTGGAAAGACCGTAAGGATAATTCAAGTATGGGTCCCGAAAGGGGTAATCCAATCAGGACCCAAGTAAAATTGGGTACCAAAAGCTGCTTGTTTGATTGCAGGATAACAGGTACAAAGCAGCAGCTGAAACAAATTTGTGGTACCTGGATAGCGGATGTGCAAGACACATGACAGGAAATAGAAAGCTATTAACAGACGTGATTCCTCACAAAGGAGCAAAAATTGTGTTTGGCGACAACACTTACGGTAACACTGTGGGTAAGGGTAAGCTTATCCACGGTAACATTTCTATTGCTGATGTACTAGTTGTTGATAATCTTAAATACAATTTGATTAGCATTAGTCAACTATGTGACAAAGGCTACATAGTCAAGTTTCAACAACACAGATGCACGGTTCAGAGTCCAAGTGGTCTGACTGTGTTGGTAGGTAAACGTTCGGGGAATACCTACATCATCAACTGGTCAGATCAGCTGGAACCTGAACAGTTGTGCCTTGCAGCTGGCTCTTCCAAGAGCTGGTTGTGGCACCAGAGAATGAATCATTTGCATTTCAAAACAATTGCTAAATTGAGTCAACATGATTTGGTTTCTGGTCTGCCAAAAATCAGTTTTTCTAAGGA
>KQ990653.1:75571-87442 GCA_001598015.1 Dorcoceras hygrometricum | reverse complement strand
TAGGTAGCGATGCGATCGTTTGTCGAGGATTTCACCGCTCGCAAGCATGCGTGGATATCCTATGCTATCTGAGGGGATAATAGTAGTATAAATCTCTGGCCAGAGTACTAGAAGTGTTTTGGTAAATGTGTTTACCTAGTTACACTCGCGATGTCACTATTCGATCTCCAAGATGTATGCATAGCTATCGGATCTTTAGCGACTCTCGATTTACCAATGGTCGTTGATCTGATCGGGATATATGGATTGAAAGGAACGTACTGTACGCTAACCACGACCAACTGGTTCTTGCAGGCACTATCAGTGATACCTAGGGGATCATGGGACGATGTTGCTAGACGCTCTTACCATGATCCGTTGGGCAAGTTCGGAATTGTGATTCCGGAGCCACAATGGTTGTGGGCCCACGGCTAGCTGTATCCCTGAACCATTGAGGGTCACACAAGTACTGGATTCGAAATTCCCACACGGATACTCAGCTCAATGTGTTGAGCATGAGGAGAGGATTTTGGTGAGTGCGACTTCCTAAAAGTCAACAGGGGTCAAATCGGGATTTCCCGATGTTGAAGGCCAAAACGGTCATTTTGCACTGGGGTTCTGAAAAATGGTTTTCAGATCATAGTATTCAGTTTTGGAAACTGAGTCGATCCGTCCGATCTGATCGGCGATCGGAGTTACGATGAAGTCTCGGTGATGGAGATGAACCGAATGTTCATCCGTTGGACCCGGGCCCATTGGGCCGGATCCAAATCCATCACCAAGTCTATTTAATATAGACTTAGACTAATTAACTCAATACACAACACTTGATGCAAATCAAACCCTAAACCTAGAGCTAAAGCCGCCGCCCCCTTCCTCTCTAAACAAGCCGCCGCCGTCGCTTCGAGTCGCCGGAATTTGTTCTGGCCAACTTGACGAGGAGAATCCGTCCGTGCCGATCTCGTCATGACTTCTAGTGCAGGCTGATGAAGGAGTCTCGTATCTGGTCGTGGACCTGATTGACGTTATCTACCGCAGTCTACCGTGAAGTGCCGGTTTCCTTGCGAAACTGGTCGGAGCCAGGCACGAGTTGCCAGCAAGGTAGTCATCTGAACACCCTATGAATGTCATAGATTGTTATTTGTAATTGAATTGTATTGATCGTCTCCCGGCAATTTTTTTTCTTCCGCTGCCTCATCGGGAGGCGTGATCCGGATCCGCCGCGGTTCTCCAACAGGCCGTTGATACTGCTATCCACATTGAGGAGGGCATGAGGAGCCGTCGTACGCGTGAGAGTGTGTCCGTCAGCTGGATGACAGTAGACCGCGACCCAGCCTCAGGGTCGTGGGGGTCAGTCTAGGATCGTTCTCAGCAGTTTCAGCAGCCCCGCATGGGTGAGACTCCTTTTAGGCCGTTTCAGCAGCCTGGCCCATCGCGTTTTGGGCAGTTGTCTCAGCCTTTCTTCCCAGGACCCCAGCATGCTCAGGTTAACGCCATGACGAGGGAGCAGGCGGAGGAGACACCGTGCCGGGTGATTGGAGGTACATGTCTTGTCTTTGACTTTCCTGCTCGTGTGTTGTTTGACACCGGTGCATCGCATTCGTTTATTTCTGATTCGTTTGTTGCAGAGCATGGTCTGTGTACCGTCCCTTTGCGCGATGCTGTTTCTGTTTCTACCCACGGTGGTATGAGCCTGTTCTCCCAGGAGGTTTTGTTGAATGGTGTGTTGCGGTTTGGTGAGCATGTCTTGTTAGCGAATTTGATCCGTTTGATGCTTTGGGATTTCGATTGCACAGTTGGGATGGACTATCCAACTATAGGGCCTCCGTGGACTGCTTCCATGGGATTGTGCGCTTTAGGCCTTTGTCTGGCGAGAAGTGGGACTTCTACGGCCAGGATTCTCGATCAAAGATTCCGTTGGTTTCCGCGATGGAGATGTTTATCTTGTTGTCTTTGGGAAATGCTGTCTTTATGATCTACGCTTTGGATGCGTCTTCTTCTTCCAGTGTTCAGCTAAGTGACGTTCCCATGGTGCGAAACTTCCCCGACGTGTTTCCGGAGGAGATTCCTGGTTTTCCTCCGAGGCGGGAGATAGAATTCAGCATAGAGTTGGTGCCTGGCACAGCTCCGATTTCTCGTGCCCCGTATCGTCATGCGCCTGCGGAGTTGAGAGAACTCAAGGAGCAGTTAGATGATTTGCTGGGGAAAGGTTTTATTCGCCCTAGTATGTCACCGTGGGGAGCGCCCATTTTGTTTGTGAAGAAGAAGGATGGCTCAATGCGGATGTGAATTGATTTTCGCCAGTTGAATAAAGCCACTATTAAGAATAAGTACCCGTTGCCGAGAATCGATGATCTGTTTGATCAGTTGCAGGGTTCTGCGGTGTATTCTAAGATTGATCTTCGTTCCGGGTACCATCAGCTTAGAGTAAAGGAACAATATGTCGCGAAGACTGCGTTTCGTACGAGGTACGGACATTTTGAGTTTTTGGTGATGCCGTTTGGGTTGAAAAACGCGCCTGCAGTCTTTATGGATCTAATGAATCGGGTTTTTAGAGAGTTCATAGATCAGTTTGTGATTGTTTTTATTGACGACATCTTGGTTTACTCGAAGACTCCGAGGGAACACAAGGAGCACTTGGGAATGGTTGCAGAGGTTGAGAGAGCAGCAGTTGTATGCAAAGTTTTCCAAGTGCGAGTTTTGGTTAGATCGCGTGGTATTTTTGGGTCATGTCATTTCAGCAGATGGCATTTCTGTGGATCCCAGTAAAGTGGATGCTGTTCTGAACTGGGAGCGACCGAGAAATGTGTCTGAGATTCGCAGTTACTTAGGTCTGGCTGGATATTATCGTCGCATCATTGAGGGATTTTCTAGTATAGCGAAGCCGATGACCCAATTGACCCAGAAATATAGGCGGTTTGTTTGGACTGAGCAGTGTGAGAATGTGTTTCAACTGCTCAAGGAAAAGTTGACTACTGCGCCTGTGTTGGCTCTGTCGTCCGGTTCAGGTGGATTTGTGGTTTGTTCTGACGCTTCGCTTAATGGATTGGGTTGTGTATTGATGCAGAATGGCCGAGTCATTGCGTATGCCTCGCGGCAGTTGAAACCGCACGAGACTCGTTACCTAGTTCATGATTTGGAGTTAGCAGCGGTGGTCTTTGCGTTAAAGATCTGGCGTCACTACCTGTATGGCGAGCATTTTGTGGTGTACTCCGACCACAAGAGTTTGCAGTACTTGTTTTCGTAGCCTGACTTGAACATGCGTCAGCGCAGGTGGATGGAGTTGCTCAAAGATTTTGATTGCGAGATCAAATATCAGCCTGGGAAGTCGAACGTAGTGGCCGATGCGTTGAGCAGGAAGGCGAGTGAGATGCTGGCTTCGTTGTACATCTCCAAGGACCAGGAGCATCATAACACTACGGGTTGGAGATTCTACCCGGCTGAGGATTGCGTTATGGTCTCATCGTTCCAAGTGGAACCGCAGATTGTTTCTACCATTCGATCAGCTTAGAGGACCGATCCGTCTATCCACGAATTGAAGTTGAAAGTCAGGGCTGGCAAACTTGAGGACTATTCTGTTTCGTCCGATGGATGTTTGAGGTTACGTGGCCGGTTGGTTGTGCCCAATTTGATCGATTTGAAGGAGGAGATCCTTCGTGAGGCGCACTGTAGCAGACATAGTGTTCATCCTGGTGCATGGAAGATGTACCATGCTTTGAAGCCGCACTTTTGGTGGGCTGGCCTGAAGAGTGACGTTGCTGGTTTCGTTGCTCGTTGTTTGAATTGCCAGATGGTAAAGGCCGAGAGGATGAGACCCGGTGGTCTGTTGCAGAGTTTAGAGGTGCCCCAATGGAATTGGGAGCACATTGCTAAGGATTTCGTGATGCATTTACCTCGTTCTAGCCGAGGATGCGATGCTATTTGGGTAGTTGTAGACCGTTTGTCGAAGTCTGCACACTTCATTCCCTATGGGATGACCTTCTCGTTGAAGAAGATGGCGAAGCTGTACGTTGATTTTGTTGTTAGATTGCACGGTGTGCCTGTTTCAATCGTGTCCGACTGAGATCCGAGGTTTACTTCCAGGTTTTGGAAGAGTTTGCAAACAGCTTTGGGAACCAGATTGGCGATGAGTACCGCGTATCACCCCCAGACAGATGGCCAATCTGAGCGAACTATCCAGATGCTGGAGGATATGTTGCGTGCTGTTGTGTTGGATTTCGGAGGTAGCTGGCAAGACGCGTTGTCTTTGGTCGAATTTTCGTATAATAACAGCTACCAAGTGACGATTGGTATGGCGCCTTTTGAGGCTTTGTATGGCAGGAAGTGCAGATCGCCAGTTTGTTGGGAAGAAGTGGGGGAGAAGCAGCTATCTACGCCCGACTTTGTGCAGCAAATGAAAGATCATGTCGATCTAATTAGACAGCGGATGAAAGCTGCCCAGGATCGCCAAGCCAGTTATGCAAATAAGAGGCGTCGACCTCTTGAGTTTCAAGTTGGTGACCGCGTATTTCTCAAGGTTTCTCCGTTTCGTAGTGTGATGCGCTTTGGATGCAATGGAAAGTTAGCCCCTCGTTATGTTGGTCCGTATGAGATTGTCGAGAGGATTGGCCCTTTAGCGTATCCTTTGTTGCTACCGTCAGAATTGTCCTCCTTGCACGATGTGTTTCATGTGTCGATGTTGAGGAAATATGAGCCAGATCCGTCTCATGTGCTTGGAACTGACGAGGTAGAGCTAGATCAGTCGTTGATCTATCAGGAATATCCTTTGCAAATCCTTGGCAGAAAAGAGAAACAGCTGAGAAACAAGACCATTCCGCTAGTAATGGTGCAATGGAGCAAACATGGAAGGGAAGAAGCTACTTGGGAACTGGAAGAAAAGATGCAGCGCGAGTGGCCGCATCTGTTTGGGTAGCTGTTGAGCTATGTTTTCCAGTAGTTTGTAGCTTTCCTTTGTATTTCTTCCCTAGTTACTCTTGGCCTTGTGTTAGGCGAGCTTTGTGTTGGCTTTCAGTTGCTGTTTTGGTTTATGTTATTGTATTGCTGATTCAGAATTGTTGTTGTTTGATTTCGAGGATGAAATCCTTTTTAGTGGGGGAGAGTTGTGAGACCTGGAATTATTAATTACGATTGATTTGGAATTAATCGGTTGTTTAGAGATTTCTGTGGTTTAGAATCTCTGTTTCGATGTTGAGTTGTATTTTGGGTCGAATTCCCTCCTTAGAACAATTCTGGAGATTTTCGTAATTTTTGAGTTTTAGAGGTATCTGCTGGTAGCAGCTTTGATGACGTCATGATTTATGTTGGCATCGAAGTCGCTGACGTAAGCTTTGCTGCTGGTAGCTTAGCGCGTATTGTTCTTTGTTTTGGTAGCTGGCAACAACAGCGCTTACGTGGATTTCAGCAGGAGAGCGCTATAGGATTTCGAAACGATGACGTTTTGGAAAGCAACGGTTGATTTATATCTGTCAGCAGATAGTTCCTGTAGCAGGTATAATACGTCGTCATTTGGGTTAGTAGAGGCGGTGTCGTTTTGAGGAACCAGTCGATGGTTTATGTTACCTGCTGATAACAGATATGTCGACGTAAGCATTACTGTTGAGCGTTGTGTGGATGACGTAGACTTTACTGTCGTCAGTCGATGGGTGTTATCGTGTTATTTGTATGCCTGCTGGTTGTCAACGCGGTTCAACCTTCCTGTAGCGCGAAGAGGATGCGACGTCGTTTGAGTTAGTTGCAACGCCGCATATTGATGTTGCTGCTGGTAGCAGCAGGGGGTAGTGTTTTATGTTGTTTTGGTCTTGCGAGTGGATGTCCAGCTGCTGGCAGTAGGAACAGTGGATTTTAGGCGACGTCGTTTGGTTTAGTCACTGCGACGCCGTTTTGGCTTAGCGTTAGAAGCCCTTTTGTTATTGTTGCTGCTGGCAGTCGAGGGTCGTTAATTGTGGATAATACGTCGACTGTTGCTCCTGCTAGTTTTGTCGGTGGAAATGCGCTCCTCCTGGTGGCAGCAGTTAAGAGTTTTATAAATAGCAAGACTTGGTCTTCGTTGTGGATTATTAGTTCCCATACTTAGAAATATTTCCCCGATTGTCGACCCCTGTTTCTCAAACCCTCGTTACTATTCACCGTGAGCTATTCCGGTGGATTCTCGTCGTTTCCGATGGTTGTTTTGCTCGTGCGAAGTAGCTTTGGACTCCTCTCGAGAAGCTCTACCATTCTACACCAGTTTTAGAAGCTGTAATTGGCTAGTCGAGGAACGCGAAGTTGCTGTCGTTCGAGTGTTGCGTCGATCGGGTAGAACTACGTTCTGGTTTTCGGTGAGACCTTGTTCCTAGCCATAGTTTTAAGCTTCTCGTTTAACTGCTGAGGTATATTGGGCAGCTGGTTGAGTGTGACTCCCGGCCGTGAGCTTGTTTAGCATCCCGTTAGATTTATGTTGTGTATGCCGTGTGTTTATCAGGCTTTTACCAGAGTCTTCGGGATTCCTTGTGGTAACCAGCGTGTGCTAATTATAGCTCAGAAGAATTAAGGTACGGATCTGAGCTTGATGTAGCTTGGAATTGGCATGAGATATTATGCGTGGCTGCTGGGATATTTCGGTGAACCTATCTGTGTATTGTTTACTGAGCATTGGTGTTTATGCTAGCTGTTTGTATGTGAATTGCATACACGCATTGTTCACACATATTTCAGATCCCTTGCGTATCGTATTTTGCAGCCTTGTATCTTTTATTGCTGTTGTTGATTCTTACCAGGATGCGAGGGCGAGCGGCGATACCGCACTCTCATCTCCCTACTGGGATCGTTAGCCACCATGCGCCGAGTGGTTAACTACCACAGTTCATGGGCGAGGCAACAGCAGGTTGAGTTGTTTGATGCATCTGGTATTTGGGTGTAGTGTCATGGCGAGTGGCTCATTACCACACTGTGAACACACCCCGTGGCCACTATTCGTTGTTGATGATTCTTGGAGCTATGTTTGAGTTCCTTAGCTCCCTTGAGGGTCGAGCTTTCTGTTGATATCCGGTGTCTCATGCATAACATCTGCATTTTATCTTATGTATTTCCTTAGCTGTTTCTTTTGCTCTCCGTACTGGGGTTTGACCCCATGTCCCTCTGGGGCTTGGTTTGTTTCCTTGTTTGTGTTGTTTTCAGGAAACCCAGGTTTTACAGCTGGTCGTGGTTTTAACCCAGCTGGTGGTGCCCCGGGAGGTGGTTAGCGTGTCCCAGTTGCGTATAGCATATTTATATATATGTATCAGTTAGCTAGGGGGATGCCCTGTGCTTTGTTGTTGTATCCCGTTGGGGAGTCTGGTACATGTTAATTGTGACTGGTTGGTATGCTAGCATTCGTGGTTTTGTAGTTGGGAACTTATTTTGAGAATCGTTCTATTTTAAATTATATGTTTTAAACCGTCGGGCCTAAAAGCGAAAATTTTACCCACTTTTTGATAAGCTTCCGCATGTGTTTGAGTTTTTTTACTCTGTTTAGAGCACGAGGCGACATTAGGTCTCCTAGAACTGCTATAAATTTGTCTATGCGCTAACAATGTTTGCAGGTTGAACAGCAACGCTTACATCAGCGGTGGGTCACCTATTAATGGAGAACAGTTCTGCTTACGTAAGCTCCACCGTTGGAAGTCGCTCTATTGAGAAAACAGTATTGCTAACGTCAGCAACGAGTCATATGTTCAGGGGGAACAGCGATGCTTACGTCAGCGCTATCGTTGAAAGTATAATCATCAAGAAAACAGTACTGATTACGTCATTCCACTTCATCGTATTCAATGGAAATAGATCTGCTTACGTAAGCATTACTGATAGAGGGTTATACATCGTAGGGGGAACTTGGTCTCTGTGTTGTTAAGCGAGAAGTCAATTGAACAGGAGAGATCTGTCACCAGATTTCTCCTGTACACAATTTATGCTTATCTGTAAACAGATTCCACTCCATCCCGCGAAACATTAAAACAGATCTGCTTAGGTGTGATGTTTTAAAGATTTTGGCGCGTCAATGTTATTTTAATCTTTTCTAGTACAGGTAAAATATTTGCAAAATATTTTCTAAAAATAGTACGCACCATCGGAGGATTGACACGTGTTGTCCTTCATTCACATCGTCACATCAACATTCTTTCTCTCTCCTAACCGTTCATATTCACCATCTTTATTCAAGGCATTTCAAATATTTACTTAAACTTACTGTGAAATCGCAATATTTACATTTTCTTGCTCTCGCAATCTCTTGTTCTTGTGCGTTCGTATTTTCTTGTTTCAGGCACTCCATGCATTCTACAATGGCATCCGCATTCATCACCTACTCTTATCAGATTAACTTCGAGTCCGTTTTGATGATTCCTGACCATGATGGCATGCTCAACATGTTCAAAGCACTGGAGGCCAGTGGTCTACGAGGGTTTCTGGGGTGTGAATCAGTGTTATATGAGAAGGAGCTAGAGCAGTTCTTTGAAACAGCGTTGGTATAGGCTGAAGATATCACTGGAACAGTATCAGGAAAGTTCTTCTCTATCTCTCAGGCTCAGTTTGCTCGTGTTTTTGAGTTACCCACGGAAGGGGTATATCACTGGAACAGTATCAGGAAAGTTCTTCTCTATCTCTCAGGCTCAGTTTGCTCGTGTTTTTGAGTTACCCACGGAAGGGGTTGTGAATTTCTCTGAGGTACCCAAGGATAGAGTGTATGATGCGAGGAGCTTCTTCTCGAAAAAGGGTGAGCAAGTTGAAATTCATGGGAAAAAGAAACCCATGAAATATGAATTTCGATTGTTGAATGATATTTTGGCCAAGGCTGTCACTGTTAAGGCAGGTTCATTTGATGCTGTCAACGTTGAACGGTTCCAGATGATGACAGCGATTCATTATGGATTGAAAGTGAATTGGGGCAAAGTTCTGTTCAATGTTTTGAAAGACATGGTGGATAAATCGCAGAAGAAAGCAAAGGGCTTTGCTGCGCAAATCGGTGTTTTACTGAAGGGTATGCCTACTATTACCATGGGAGATGGTGTTTCTTTCCCAAGTGCCAAAATTCTGTCTATGAAAACTGTAAACACTTACATTGCCACGAATACCACAATTGATGCTCGTGAGGAGCAGGGATGGTTGGTGAGGCTACTGTGAAGAGGACACCAAAATCCAAAAATAAGTCCTCATCTGCTGATGATACACCTATTAAAGTCATTACTGAAATTGCTGGATCAAGGAAGAGGGTGGCCACTGAGGATAATGCGCCGGCTATTCCAAAGAAGAGGATCACTGTGAAGACCAAACCCTCATTTTCACAGGCCAGTCTGGATATTGTGAATGTGGCACAGGATGTGGTGCCCATTCAGGTTATTGATCCTACCCCTGATGTTGCAACTATCACATCTCCTGTGCCCAAACAAAAATCTCGAAAGAGGAGATTGGTATTATCCACGGGTTCTGATGATGAAACAGTGGGAACACAGGACATTGTTAAAGATGCTGATGCAGCTGCTGCTACGAGTACTGATGAAGCAGGCATCATTATAGCCAAGGTATTGGAGGAAACCTTGGAGTTAGGGGTTAGTGAGACAGAGCGAGGAGGCCAGGGTGTTGATGAAGCAGTGTTTGAAGAAGACTTTGCTCGGTGGCTGGAAGATTTTGTTGCGAGGAACAGTGAGCCCGAGTTTGTTGACACAAGGATTGATACACTAGCTGAGGGCAGCATTAGTTCTGTGGTTGACAAGGAGATGAACAACTCTGTTGGTCGTGAGCAAGTCACTGAGGAGACCATGTCCATTGATGATCTTCTATTACAAATCTCCGATGACTTGATGCTACCATCGATTACTGCTATGGAGCTTACCAAGATACGGCTTGGTGAATCCCTAAACTTTGGTGATAGTTCAAGGGCGTGACTTGTTTTCTGCCAGTCTCCCGTGGATTTCTTCACATGATAAAGGGAAAGGGATTCTGGTGGAGGATGAACCAGTTAGAGGGAACCCAGCGAGGGAGATGGTGGAGTTGATCTGCAGAGATGTGGATTTTCTGGTTCAACTCCGTGACCAGGTTATGGTAGATGTCGTAAATTTCTTTCATTCCTTCTCAATTAATAAATTGACCAATTTTGATGCTTTGCTGGCACTGAGAGAAAAAGAGAAGTTTATGTTGGAGTGGGCTGCGACGGATTCTTTGGAGACGGCTGTTAAGAGAAAGATGTACATTTTAGCTAAGTACAAAGAACTGCTGCTCAGGAAGATCATGGAGTCTCATAGACAATTTTACACTCCTGGCCAGCCCTGGACTGCCACAGCCTCTCAAATCTTTGATTTACTATCCGATGCTCATTAAAAATCCTTAGAAGATCTATTTGTTCAGCAGCGTGAACATGGACTACCCCTAGCGCAACCATGCCCATCCCCAATCGTTGATTCCTCTGTTGATAGCGGTGCTGTTCTTGCACGATTCTATTCTATAGAAAATTCTACTTGTTGGGTAAGGCCCGTGATTTTGGTGAATGGAGTTTGGACGCCTGTTCAGGGTCCTGATTTTTGGAGGAGCAGTTGCCGTTTGTCGTTGTTCTTGAACAAAACAGAGATGCCAGCCCCTGCCCTTCATGACATTTTTGTTTCGACTGACGTGTTTCCTCTGTTGATAGCGGTGCTGTTCTTGCACGATTCTATTCTATAGAAAATTCTACTTGTTGGGTAAGGCCCGTGATTTTGGTGAATGGAGTTTGGACGCCTGTTCAGGGTCCTTATTTTTGGAGGAGCAGTTGCCGTTTGTCGTTGTTCTTGAACAAAACAGAGATGCCAGCCCCTGCCCTTCATGACATTCCGATGCTCATTCAAAATCCTTAGAAGATCTATTGGCTCAGCAGTGTGAACATGGACTACCCCTAGCGCAACCATGCCCATCCCCAATCGTTGATTCCTCTGTTGATAGCGGTGCTGTTCTTGCACGATTCTATTCTATAGAAAATTCTACTTGTTGGGTAAGGCCCGTGATTTTGGTGAATGGAGTTTGGACGCCTGTTCAGGGTCCTTATTTTTGGAGGAGAAGTTGTCGTTTGTCGTTGTTCTTGAACAAAACAGAGATGCCAGTCCCTGCCTTTCATGACATTTTTGTTTCGACTGCCGTGTTTATTGAACCTGTCCAATATTGGAATGCCGCGCCATCTCTACTTAGAACTTGGCGCTGGCGCGATGTTTGCACAGAGGTGATTCGTTTCAGTATGTATGGATGCTTACAACCAGTTTGTAAGGGGTTGGTTGTATATAATTTAGGAGTAGAAAGACTTCCAGACTATTTTCTAGATGATTTCCAGAAGGGGGTTTGTACAGACACTTTTGTTAGCTATTTCAGTGGTTCTAGTATCCAGACCAATTCAGAGATTGGTCTAAGTTCCTCAGATGGGTCTACAGTCTACCGATCTCCCTCTTCAATTTCACCAGAGGTTGATTCTTTTGAACATGATTTGCGTTTTGCTCTTGGCCCTGCTATCTTCTCCAGATTGAACAGGAGGAGCGATTATATTTTGTTCAAAGTCCAGAGTCTCCTCCGGCCATTTCTCCACATCAAGAATCTAGTTCTTCCTCTACTGTTGTCTCTATGCACTTTGATTCTACGGATATACCTGTGAATGCCTAAGCAGATACTCAAACATCAACACCAGTTGATTTCACTATGTTTACAGATGCTCTTGAAGACTTCAGATCATCTATTTTTCAGCGCATCCATGATTCTAATTGTGAAATATTATCCAAGGTCAATGGTGTTGAATTGGGTGTTCGTGGGGATCTTCTCAAATTGCAAGTTCTGCTTCGCCAGTCTCTTGAGAATGCTTGTCGAGTTCTTGAAAGGCAAGGTACCACTCAAGCAACGCAGATCAATGATCTCAAGAAGGGCTTGATG
>KQ990653.1:34027-58593 GCA_001598015.1 Dorcoceras hygrometricum | reverse complement strand
ACGTGAATCAGTTGCTGAATTGCTTGAGTTATGCTTACTGCTTTCATGTTATATGCCTTGTATGCATTATGCATTGATAATGATTGGCATACACGCATACATATTGAGCTTTGACAGATTGATTTGATTACCTGATTGGGTGCCACGTTGTGACTGGCCGGCTGTTGAGTCGTGTCCGAAAAGTCCAACGCTATCGTCGGAGTGGTGACTACCGGATTCGAGTGTCTACCACCGAGCTGTGATGGGCTGACGGGCCCCGATGATCACGGACCGATGATTTCCACCGGCTGATTGGCTGTGCGTGGTATAGAGGCTTGGTTTGAGTTGCCAGTTGATAGACTGGTCTAGCTATCCGACTTTTTGATAGCCCTCATGCATTCATAGCATTGATTATAGCTTGTTGTATGTTTTCTGCTTTGATAGCTCTTCGTACTGAGGCTTGACCTCGTATTTTCTTTTCCTGCTTTTGTTGTTTGGGTCTGTGTTACCCATTTGCAGGAGTTTCAGGTAACCAAGCTGGACCGAGTGGAAGTTCAGTTGGTCGATCCCCGCATCCCTGAGTCCCAGTTTACTTATGATATGTATTGAACCGGGGGATGCCCCGTGTTTTATTGTCTTTGGGGATTTGTCTTTTGAATTGAATTATGTTGTATGAGTTGATTTAACTTATATTTTGAATATCGAATATTTTGAATGTATGATTTGAAGTTCAGGCCATAGTATTTCGAAAAATTTTAAGCCCTGATTTTAAGCTTCCGTGATTATGCGTTTGTTATGTGTTAATTGTTCTAATTAGCACAGGGCCTGACATGGATGGCTGATATTATTCGGGTCCATGATCGCTTGATTGGTCTTCGTGTACCCACTAAAGAAACCTGTTTTCTCGATTTCATTAGAGGGTGGTGAAATCGTTAAAATAGTGGGAGGGTAATTCATAAAACTTAACGACCATGTTTTATGTCTTAGCGATTATTTTTATATAGTTAGTAATGTATGTCTGTTTTCTTTTCAGTATTACTGCTTATAAATAGGTTTCTATGAAAAACCCGCTCGCTGCTATACTGGATAGCAACAGGTTCACCGGTCTGAACTACCAAGATTGGCTCCGGAACCTCAATCTTGTATTGGCTTCGGAGAAGCTCCTCTATACGATAGAGAAGTGCCCTCCGGAGGAAACCCCTGCCAACATCAGCCCTGAGGAGCTGATTACGCTTAAACAATGGCGGGACGACGAGGTTAAAGCTCGATGCTATGTGATGGCATCGATGTCCAACGAAATGCAACGGCGCTTTGAGAAGACAAAGTATGCCTCTGCCATACTCTTTCATCTCAAAGAGATGTACGGGGAGAACTCTCGACATGAGAGGTTCACGGCTGTCAAGGAGCTGATTACGAGCCACATGCGCGATGGGACATCGGTCCACGAGCATGTGGTTCGTATGATTGGGCTCGTTGAAAAGCTGTCGGGCCTTGATATCGCACTTCCACACGAGCTGTCGGTGGATGTACTTCTCCTCTCACTGCCTGCTGCATTTGACCCCTTTGTGGTCAACTTCAACATGAACAAGCTGGAAGCCACCCTCGAAGATGTGGTTAACATGCTCGTAGTGTTCGAAGGGACCATAAAGAAGGACAAACCCGTCCTCCTTCTGGGTTCTTCTTCCTCTGCGAAGAAGGGGCCCAGACGCAAGAGCAAGAAGCGTTCTGCCACCACTGCCACAAGGTTGGGCATTGGAGGAGGAACTGCAAGGAGTACCCCGAGCAGTTGCGAACTGCAAAAGGTATGTTCTATATTGAAATAAATATGTCTCTTAATTCGACTTCTTGGGTACTTGATACCGGATGTGGATCTCATATCTGCAATGATTTGCAGGTGATGACAAGAAGCCGACGTCTGAGAGAGGGTGAGACCCACTTGAGGCTTGGCAATGGAGCAAGGGTGGCTGCTATAGGTATAGGAGATGTTTACTTATTTCTGTCTTCTGATTTTATGTTGTTGTTGAGAAACGTTTTATTTGTTCTCGAATTAATAAAGAACATTATTTCTGTTTCTATGCTTGATAGTGATGGATATTCTTGTATGTTTGCTAATTCGATTTGCAATATTTACAAGAATGAATGTTTAATTGGAATTGGGGAACGCGAAAACGATTTATACACCTTAAAATTAAAAGACGTTCCAACTAGCGATGTCGAAGCACATACAACAACGATTAAAAGGAAACACGATAACTTGAACCCAGCACAACTTTGGCACGCCAGGCTAGGTCATATTTCTCTAAGTAGGATGAACAAGTTGGTTAGGAGTGACTTGTTTGATCTGTCAGACATGAACTCCCTACCGACTTGTGAATCTTGTCTTAAGGGAAAGATGACCAAGCAACCCTTCAAGGGCAAGGGTGAGCGTGCTCAAGGTCTATTGGATTTGATCCATACTGATATGTGTGGCCCGTTTAGTATTGGTACTAAATACGGTCACACATACTTCATCACCTTTACCGACGATCACTCTAGGTATGGGTACCTGTACTTGATGAAGTACAAGTCTGAATCCTTTGAAAGGTTCAAAGAATTCAAGGCTGAAGTAGAAAATCATTTAGGCAAAAGCATTAAAGCACTTCGATCCGATCGAGGTGGTGAATACTTAAGTGCTGAGTTTCAAGACTATCTGAAAGAGAATGGGATTCTCTCACAGTGGACCCCTCCGGCCACACCACAGCTCAATGGTGTAGCGGAGCGTCGTAATCGGATCTTGTTGGACATGGTTCGTTCTATGATGAGCTTCACTGAGCTTCCTACCTCGTTTTGGGGCTATGCGCTCGAAACGGCGGTAATGTTGTTGAACAATGTCCACACCAAGGTAGTGGATAAGACTCCGTATGAGATATGGATGGGAAAACCACCCAAGTACTCATTTATGAGGATTTGGGGATGTCCTGCTTACGTGAAGCAGACAGTGGGAGATAAGCTGGATACGAGATCCATATTATGCTACTTCATTGGGTATCCAAAGAATTCCATTGGATACTACTTCTACTATCCCAGCGAGACAAAAGTGTTTGTTTCCAGGAATGCCACCTTTATGGAAAGGGAATTTCTACTTGATAGAAAAGGCAAAATAGTAGAACTCGAAGAGGTTCGAGATCCAATAGAAGTACCAGGTGAGTCTCCTGCACCTACAGAGCCAATACCAGAAATGGTCGCACCTAGGAGATCCGAAAGGGTTCCTAGGGCTCCTGAGAGATATGGTTTTCTCCTTGAAGATGATCAAGGTGATTAAGTTGTTGGATCTGATCCAAGAACTTTCAAGGAGGCAATTTCCGATGCTGATTCTAATTTGTGGCTTGAAGCAATGCAGTCTGAGTTTGACTCAATGCATGCTAACCAAGTTTGGACTCTGGTTAACCCTCCCGAAGGAATTGTTCCTATTGGGTGCAAATGGGTGTACAAGAGGAAACTTGAGCCTGATGGTAAGGTAATGACCTACAAGGCACGACTGGTGGCGAAAGGTTACACTCAAAGGCAAGGTGTTGACTATGATGAAACCTTCTCGCCGGTCGCAATGTTCAAGTCAATTAGAATTTTGTTAGCCATAGCCGCATGGTACGACTATGAGATATGGAAAATGGATGTGAAAACTGCGTTCCTTAATGGAAACATTAAGGAAGAGATCTATAAGACGCAGCCTGAGGGTTTCACATCTGTTGGAAGCGAGCATAAGGTATGCAAGCTTCAGAGATCGATCTACGGTCTCAAACAAGCATCGCGAAGTTGGAACCTATTGTTAGAGTAGATGCCCAACTAGCCAACTTGTGGCGTGTGGGTTTATAGACTCTTGTATATGACAATCTTTATATATGATATTCGCATTTACTCATATGGAATTCTTTACTTTCGTTGTGTGTATGATGATTTACAATTGTGTTGAGTAAAGACCTAGAATACACTGAAGTGTATGTCAGATGTGATAGTGGGTATGACGGCTATCATGAAACACATCTAATAGTCACTGTGTATTCTGAACATGTTCCTAGTCGATTGGGCCGTCAAAATGAGGATAAGGCCGCCCGAGTTCGAGACTAGTATCTGCGATGCGAAGTACCATGTTTCATTGGTAGGGAACATTGTGATGTTCTGAGCATGCAGATAGATAGTGACCTGGTGATCTATCGAACTACCCTCGTTCGGACTTTCCAAGTGGTTACCATTTGTCGAGTGGATAAGTCCGAGGTCTTGGTTGTACTGATTAGTCCTCATGACTCGAAACATCATTGAGACTCTACATGATAGGCGTCTCACTTTTACCCGTTTGCCGACTCACTTGGGGTCATAAGGCGTCGAGATTGGGTGAGATCCCGATGCATGTAGGAGTCGATGCATCGTTGTCGAGGATTCACCGCTCGCAGACATGCGTGGATATCCTATGCTATCTGAGGGGATAATAGTGTATAAATCTCTGGCCAGAGTACTAGAAGTGTTTTAGGTAAATGTGTTTACCTAATTACACTCGCGATGTCACTATTCTATCTCCAAGATGTACGCATAGCTATCGGATCTATAGCGACTCTCGATTTACCAATGGTCGTTGATCTGATCGGGATATATGGATTGAAAGGACCGTACTGTACGCTAACCACGACCAACTGGTTCTTGCCGGAACTATCAGTGATACCTAGGGGATCATGGGGCGATGTTGCTAGACGCTCTTACCATGATCCGTTGGGCAGGTCCGGAATTGTGATTCTGGAGCCACAATGGTTGTGGACCCACGGCTAGCTGTATCCCTGAACCATTGAGGGTCACACAAGTACTGGATTCGAGATTCCCGCACGGATACTCAGCTCAATGTGTTGAGCGTACGAAGAGGATTTTGGGAGTGCGACTTTCTAAAAAGTAAACAGAGGTCAAATTGTGATTTGCCGATGTTGAGGGGCAAAACGGTCATTTTGCACTGGGGTTCTGAAAAATGGTTTTTCAGATCATAGTATTCAGTTTTGGAAACTGAGTCGATCGGTCCGATCTGATCGGCGATCGGAGTTATAATGAAGTCTCGGTGATGGGGATGAACTGAATGTTCATCCGTTGGACCCGGGCCCGTTGGGCCGGTCCAAGTCCATCCTTAATCCTATTTAATTAAGCCTAAACCTAGACTTCATGTAACACTCTCATAAAACCCTAACCCTAAGCATTGGAGCCGCCACCCCTCCTCCTCAAAGCCTCACGTCGCCGCCGCCGTGCGCCGCACGCCGCCGCCGCCGCCTCTTCGCCGGAAATTGTTCCGGCAAAACTCGACGAGGAGAATCCGTCCGCGCAGATCTCATCAGGCCTTCTAGTGCAGGCTGACAAAGGAATCCCGTCTCCGATCGTGGACCTGATTGACGATATCTACCGCCGCCTATCGTGAAGTGCCGTTTTCTTTACGAAACCGATCGGAGCCAGGCACGAGTTGCCAGCAAGGTAGCGATTCTAAATGCCCTATGAATGTCATAGTTTTGTGTTTTGTTAATCGTATTGATCGTCTCCCGGCACATGTTTTTTTTCTTCCGCTGCCTCGCCGGGGGGCGTGATCCGGATCCCAACACTGAACAGGCGCGGAGACACATTATAGAGAGTGGACAAGTTATAAGTATAGAAGAGGCCGCAGAAAGAGTCATTGAAGCAGATAGACGGGAGTCTGATAGGTTGGAAAGAGAAATAGAAAGAGAAAGGAGAGAACGTAGGCAAAGCAGAAGTGGAACTTATAAAAGAAGAAGAGGATACTGATTAGAATCTCTTGTAAAAACCTTCTGTACCATTTGCTCAGTTAATGAAATTCGATTTCCAGCAGTTCGTGTGCAATTTACTTTTGCATATATATTCATGTCGGCTGCTATGTTTTGTCATCACCAAAAAGGGGGAAATTGTTAGGATAAAATTTATAGTTTTGGTGATAACAAAAATAAGTAAAGATTTGGACCTAAACGATGAAATTCGAATAATCTTCTCACAACAATTAGAGGTTGCTGACAACAGTGATTGGTTTAAGTTAAGTTATGGTTTCGAGTTGATCAGAATCAGATCTTGGAACAGTGGAGATATTGATTTTATTATTTGGGTTAGCGGGTCAGAAATCTACTGTTGATGAAGTATTGAGAATGGTGATATCTGCCAACAGCTCTTGACTATTGTATCGGTAATGGTATCTGCCAACAGCAACAGGAACAGTGAATGGTTCTACCAACAGAAAGGACAGTATTCTTTGTTAAGTTTATTCGACAGATCTTGTAACAGTACCCTCTTCGTTGCTGACACTAGATTTCGCTACAGTATTGTTTTTGGAAACAGTGCGAAGTAACATTTGCTATCGACAGTTTTCGTAACAGTTAGTTCAACACGACATCGTTTGCTTCAACAGATTTGATGACGTCAGCCTCAGTAGAATATCAGACATCATGATGTCACCATCATGCTTAGCTACATTGTTCCCAACAGATATGATGACGTCAGCAGTGCTGAAATTTTTAAGTGGAAAGATATGATGACGTCAGCAGTGCTGAAATTTGCAAATGGTTTAAATTGTGTTTACCGCGACAGATATCTTAATAGTAAGGAACTATTCATTTGTCTTCAACAAAGAGAGATCTGTCGACATAAATGGTTTCAGACGCCAGCATAAAGTTGATTCAAATTCGATCGTATACTCAATTGGAAAAGATCGATGGCCATAACAGAATCAAACAAATTGCCTGGAATTAAGGGGACAAGATTGGTACTATTTTTGGATAAATAGTACACATTGGCAGAGGTCGTTACAACGGGATTGCACATATATGCAAATAATATTCGCATCCCTGACAAAACGCAATTTACCATGTAGTGGAGCAAGATTGACAGCGTACTACTATCAGAAATTCAAAAAGGATTTGTTGCCTTATCTGGATTCATCGACCGTTGAACGAAGAGTATAAATAGCAGATATTTTGAATTGAAGAATACATCTCTCGCCATTGCTATTACTGAAACGCTGTCAAAATACTCCCAGAGCTATCTACTTGTTGAAACATTCAAAAGCTCACAAGACTCGAAGAACAATACTGTTGTTTGTAAGATCAACAAGGAACGACTAGCTATTGGAATCTGATCAGCTCTTACTCAAACAGATGCGGCCACTCGCGCTGCATCTTTTCTTCCAGCTCCCAAGTAGCTTTCTCTCTACCATGTTTGCTCCACTGGACCTCACCAAGGGAATGGTCTTATTCCTCAGCTGTTTCTCTTTTCTATCCAAGATCTGCAAGGGATACTCAACGTAAATCAAAGTCCGATCTAGCTCTACCTCGTCAGTTCTCAACACATGCGACGGATCTGGCTCATACTTCCTCAGCATAGACACATGAAAAAAATCATGTAAGGAAGACAAATCTGGCGGCAACAACAGCCGATAAGCCATAGGACCAATTCTCTCAATAGTCTCATATGGTCCAACATAACGAGGAGCTAACTTTCCCTTGAGACCAAATCTCATAACACTGCGGAAAGGAGAAACTTTCAGGAACACCAGATCACCAACCTGAAATTTTAAAAGCCTATGTCTCTTATTCGCATAACTAGCCTGGAGATTTTGTGCAGCTTTCATTCGCTGGTGAATCAGATCCACTTGATCTCTCATCTGCTGCACAAATTCTGGAGAAGACAGCTGCTTCTCCCCCACTTCTTCCCAACACATAGGCGATCTACACTTCCTGCCATACAAAGATTCAAATGGTGCCATACCAATCGTGACCTGATAACTGTTATTGTAGGAAAACTCTACCAAAGACAACGAATCTTGCCAGCTACCACTAAAATATATCACAACAGCTCTCAACATATCCTCCAAAATGTGGATAGTTCACTCAGATTGGCCATCTGTCTGGGGATGTTACGCTGTACTCATCGCTAATCTGGTACCCAAAGCTGTTTGCAAACTCTTCCAAAACCTGGAAGTAAACCTCGGATCATGATCTGAAACAATAGAAACTTGCACTCCATGCAATCTCATCACGAAATCTATGTATAGCTTCGTCATCTTCTTCAAAGAATAGGTCATACTATAGGGGATTAAGTGAGCAGACTTCGACAACCTATCGATACCAACCCACACAACATCACACCATCTACTGGAACGAGGCAAAAGTGTGACAAAATCCATTGCTATCTGCTCCCAATTCCATTGGGGAATCTCCAAACTCTGCAAAAAACCACCAGGTTTCATCCTCTCGGCCTTAACTTGCTGACAATTCAGACAACGGGCTACAAAATCAGCAACATAACTCTTCAAACCTGCCCACCAGTAATGCTGCTTCAGGGCATGATACATCTTCCTTGTACCAGGATGAACATTACGTCTACTACAATGCGCTGTTCTCAAGATCTCCTCCTTCAAATCGATCAGATTTGGCAAAACCAACCTGCCATGAAATCTCAAACAACCATCAGACGAGACAGAATAATCCTCTAACTGTCCAGCTCTCACCTTCAGCTTCAACTCATGGATAGATGGATCTGTCCTCTGAGCTGATCTAACATTCGCAACAATCCGTGGCTCAAATTGAAAAGAAGACACCACAACATAATCCTCACCTGGGTAAAACCTCCAACCAGTAGTGCTTATGCTCATGGACCTTCGAATCTGCAACGAAGCCAGCATAGCCACTTGAGCCTTTCTGCTCAATGCATCAACAACTACATTCATCTTCCCAGGCTGATATTGGATCTCACAATCAAAATCCTTAAGTACCTCCATCCACTTGCGCTGTCTCATGTTCAAATCTGACAAAACAAATACTTAATGCTCTTGTGGTCTGAATACACCACAAACTGCTCGTCATACAGATAGTGGCGCCAAATCTTCAAGGAAAAAACCAATGCTGCCAACTCCGAATCATGAACTGGGTAACAAGTCTCATGCGGTTTCAACTGACGAGAAGCATACGCAATGAATCGACCATTCTGCATCAACACACAAGCCATTCCGTTCAAGGAAGCATCTGCACAAACCACAAAACCACCTGAACCAGACGGCAAAGCTAACACAGGCACAGAAGTTAGCTTCTCTTTGAGCAACAGAAAGCTGTTCTCACACTGCTCAGTCCAAATAAACCTCTTATCCTTCTGAGTCAACTGCGTCATTGGCTTAGCTATACTAGAGAATCCCTCTATAAAAATAGGAATCTCAGCAACATTCTTGGGACGCTCCTAGGTAACAACAGCTTATCCTTCTGAGTCAACTGCGTCATTGGCTTAGCTATACTAGAGAATACCCTCTATAAAAATAGGAATCTCAGCAACATTCTTGGGACGCTCCTAGGTAACAACAGCTTCAACTTTACTGGGATCCACAGAAATACCAGCTGCTGAAACAACATGACCCAGAAATACAACTCGGTCTAACCAAAACTCGCACTTGGAGAACTTAGCATACAGCTGCGAGTCTCGAAGCGTCTGAAGAACCAAGTTCAAATGCTCTTTGTGCTGCATCGGAGTCTTAGAGTACACCAAAATGTCATCGATAAACATAATCACAAACTAATCGATGAACTCTCTAAAGACTCGAATCATCAAGTCCATGAAAACTGTGGGGGCATTCGTCAAACCAAAAGGAATAACTAAAAACTCAAAATGCCCGTACCTCGTACGAAACGCAGTCTTCGCAACATCTTTCTCTCTAATGCGCAATTGATGGTACCACGAATGCAGATCGATCTTAGAAAACACAGCCGAACCCTGAAGCTGATCAAAAAAGTCATCGATCCTAGGCAAAGGGTATTTATTCTTCACTGTCGCCTTATTCAACTGTCTAAAATCGATGCACATCCTCATCGATCCGTCCTTCTTCTTCACAAACAAGATTGGTGCTCCCCACGGGGGAATACTTGGCCTAATGAAACCCTTCTCCAACAAATCGCTAAGTTGTACCTTAAGCTCCCTCAACTCAGCATGTGCTAAACGATACGGGGCTCTAGAGATAGGAACCGTACCAGGTACCAGCTCAATGCTGAAGTCTATCTCCCTCATCGGATGAAAATCAGGAATCTCCTTCGGAAACACATCCGGGAAATTACGAACAACGGGAACGTCGTTAATCTCTACGCGCAAAGAAGAAGACACATCCAAATCATAGATCATAAATCCAGCATTCTCCAACGACAATAGGCTAAACATCTCCATCGCAAAGACTAAAGTAATCTTCGACTGGGAATCTAGGCCATAGAAGTCCCACTTCTCACCAGACTGAGGCCTAAAGCGCACAACTACATGGAAACAATTCACGGTGGCTCTATAACCAGACAACACATCCATTCCCACTATACAATCGAAATCCAATATCACAAGCGTAATCAGGTTGGCTACCAACACATTCTCACCAAACCTAAGAACGCCTTTCAACAAAATCTCCTGGGAGTATAAGCTCGCGTCGGCAGGAGTCGCTACTGATACAACATCACACAAAGCAGTGGTATGCAAACCATTCTCAACCACAAATGCATTAGCAATATAAGAATGTGATGCTCCTGTATCAAACAACACACGTGAAGGAAAATCAAAGACAAAACATGTACCTGCGATTACTCCTCCTCCAGGCGTGCCTTCCGCTTGCTCCCTTGTCATGGCATTCACTTGGGCAAACCGAGGTCCTGAAAACTGAGGCTGGGAAGACAAACCGCAAAGGACCAGGCTACTGGAACGGCCTATACTGGGGCTCTCCCAACCTCTACTGTGGAGCAGGAAAAGAACGACCTCTAGACGATCCACCTCGACCCTGCGGTGGGGCGGAGGTATGCTGAGATCCAGACAAATGACACACTCTCGCAAAGTGTCCCTACTGTCCACAAACGTTACACGAACCTTTCACGCCTACACACTGTGTCGTAGGATGCTTTCCTCGACATTGGCCACAATACTCTATCTTGGAACTACTACCGCTGCTAGAACTACCCGAGCCAGAAGAACTAGAACCAGACTTCTTCTTGAACTGATGACCACAAGGTCTAAACCTATGGTGTCCAGGCTGTTGGGCTACTTTCTACTGGGGTGGCTGGGATGACTGCACAGACTGGGAAGGTTGCACCCCCAAAACCATGGAACGGTTACCTTGCACCACTTGCGGCCTAACTCGAGACCTACGATTTTGCAGTCCCTCCTCAATATCCATAGCCTTGTCCACCGCATCCTCATAACTCGTCGGTGAACCCGCCAACACCAAAGAATACAAATCCTCATTCAGTCCTTCCAAGAACTTGTTCCTCTTTGCCCTATCTCGGCCAGAAACATGCGGAACATACGCAAGAAGAGAAGAAAACCTCCGGGCATACTATCCCATGGACATAGTTCCCTGCACTAGGTTATCAAACACACGCTCCCTGGCGTTCACAAAGGATTCCGGGACGTACTCCTGATGGAAGGCAGTACAAAATTTGTTGCACGTAATCCCTACACCTGTCTCTTCGAGAGTCCTCGAAGCGCCTCTCCACCCATGCTCGGCACCTCTCCTAAACTAAAACGTAGCCAAACTCAGCCTACGCTCGTCGTCATACCTGACACGGTCAAACAACCCGGTAATGTGCTGCAACCAGGACTCCGCATCGGAACTAGATTCATCACCATTAAACATCTGAGGGTTCATTCGCTGAAACGTCACCATCACCAGTTCCATGTCGTCCACATGGGCTTCCAACTCATCTACCTCAATCTCAACCTATCTATCACGACCACGAAGAGGAATACTACGCTGCATTTCCTCGTTCTGACCGTCGGACTCTTCTGGAATCTACCCTCTACCTCTACCCCTACGTCTAGGCGGCATCTACAAAGGCACTAGAGGGTAAGGTAAAACAGCAACAAATATATCACATGTAGCACATAAATCACATATTCATGCACATGCAACAAGAAACACTGTGCCTAGACTCAAGTGTGATCAAAAGAAATCGACCTTATCCCAGTTTAAGCTCTGATAACAAAAATGTCAGGCCTCGTGCTCAACTCAGAGTAAAACCACGCAAACAATAGCAGAAGCAATAAAAATAGTGGTTAAAATTTTCGCTTTTTTTGCCTGACGGAAAGATACATAATTTAAATACAACAATATTCAAAATATCCCAGTTTACAAAGAACACCCACGGCTAAAAGCCACAGTACAACAGTAAATCATGCATCAAGTACCAATCAACAATATTAAAACTGAATACAATAGAGCACAGGGCATCCCCCGGCTAATAGTACTGATACATATATATGCTATACGCTAACTGAGACACGCTAACCACCTCCTGGGCACCTCCAGCTGGGTCAACTCCACGACCAGTTGAGTAACCTGGGAAACCTGAACAACAAACAGGCAGGCAAACAAACCAAGCCCTAGAAGGACATGGGGTAAAACCCCAGTACGGAGAGCAACATAAAACAGCAAATGGAAAGCAACAGATAATATGCAAATACTATGAATGAACAACTGAGTACAAACTGAAGGCTACAACCAATGGCAGGGAGCCAGAAATAACGAAGGCAACTCAAAGCGGATCACTGATCAAAGACAGTTACAACGGGATAACAGTGACCACAGGGTGTGTGAGTATATGGGAGCTACCCTCTCAACACACGGTATTAGGTTCAAACACAGCGCTCAACCTGCTGTTGCCTAGCTCATGAGATGTGGGAGCTACCCACTCCACTCATAGCGGCTAACAGATCCCAGCAGGGAGATGAGGTATACGGGAGTTATCCGCTCGTCCTCAAAACAAGCACCCTGATACTCACAGATCAACACAACAAGGCACGGCTTAAACAGATCTGAGCTCAATATGACAAATGCGTGTATGCAACAGATAAAATGTCCAACACAGAACATATACAACGATGCAAGGCATACACAGCAGCAAGCATAATCACACATGCTCAATACAAAGCTGTAAAACAAGCTCACATCCGTACCTCAAGTCTTATGAGCTAAAATTACCACAAAGCAGTCCCAAGCAACACAGATCTCCCACCTGCTAAGCCAAACACAGATACTAGCTCAGGGACAGTAGCACAGAAACTACGAATCTGTCCTACCCTTCTAACACAACAGAAGGCTCTAAACGAAGTACAATTTAGGATCTTAACACTTACCCAATGAGCTACCTGAACGACAGAAGAAATCCGACGCTTATGCTAACAGACTAGAGAAGGGAGATGTCTTCGCACACCTCTCCAGCTTCACGCAAGCTTCCAAAAGCAGTACCAAACTAAGCGTCTTAGCAAGAGGAGTCCAGCGCTACTACTCTTACTTCAGTCGGAGCTGTCTACCATCGGCAATAGGAGAAGATAAGGTTCGGTGAACAGCTAGGGTATCGCGACAGGATTCACTATCGGGAAATATTCTAAGTGTCGAAGCTGAATAATAAAGAAAAAAGGAAAAGTCCTCTATTTAAAGGGTCGAATCTGCTCAAATTTTAAGAACAGAACCCACCGACACTTAAGTCTCAAAACTAGTTCCCACTCGGATCTCAATCTCACAACAAATCTGTCTCTACACCAAAAAAGATCTCGACTTATCCAAACGACGTCTGTAGTGCCCCAAAATCCCCAATACCACAAATCGATTGGCCTCTCTTTTCTAAGGGCTGTTTTGAGATTTCGAGCATTTAAGACTTCAGTTCAAATCTGATTCCTTTCCTTCTTTCAGCTTCGAAGCAACGACCAGAAGGTTTCGGAAGGATTTCGCCCAAGCACAAATCTGAAATGGTCCAGATCTGGTTTTCCTCTTAAAAATAAAATGATAAAGTATGGTATCAAGTTTAACAAATCAAAATAGTAGTTGGGAGTTTTTAGCAAATTCTTTAAAACAGGACAAGAGTTGGCACGGTACCCATGCCTACTCAAGTGTTTTTTTACCTACTACCCAATCATTCTTCCTTGTATAAAATGTTTTACATGAGGTTCTGGATTCATTTTTAGCTGCAAGAAAACCTTAAGTTATTTCAAAATACTAAGAAATTCTCAGAAGCGTGCTTGAGGAAACTTCCAGCCGCGGCCATACTTACAAATTTTGAAGGACAAGTGATTGTTTGCTAGGTTTAGCAAATGTGAGTTTTGGGTGGAGAAAGTTGCGTTTCTAGGTCACATCATTTCTAGGGATGGTTTAGAGGTCAACCCAGCTAAGGTAGAAGCTGTGTGAGACTGACCTGTGCCCAGATCTGTTTCAAAAGTGAGGAGATTTTTGGGGCTAGCTGGATATTACAGACGGTTTATTCAAGGATTTTCAAGGACAGCAGTTCCATTGACTACGGTGACCCGGAAACAAGTTAAATTTGAACGGACCCCCAGTTGTCAGCAGAGTTTTGAGAAGTTAAAGCAGGCGTTGATTCCAGTTTTGACCATGCCTTCTGAGCAAGGGAAGTTTGTGATCTACACCGATGCTTCTAAGTTAGGTTTACGAGCTGTTTTGATGCAAGAACGCAGAGTAATAGCATATGCCTCCAGACAACTAAAGAACCACGAGAAGAATTATCCTATGCATGATATAGAATTAGCAGCTGTGGTTTTCACCCTTAAGATCTGGAGACATTATCTGTATGGAGAGAAGTGTGAGATATTTACAGATCATAAGAGTTTAAAATACTTATTTACTCAGAAAGAATTGAATATGAGATAGAGGAGGTGGTTAGAGCTGGTCAAAGATTACGATTGTACCATTAGCTACCACCCAGGAAAGGCCAATGTGGTGGCAGATGCTCTTAGCAGGAAGTCGATAGGGTTAGCTCAGATCACAGCTCAGAGGCCCTTAGCATATGAGATTGAGAATTTTGGGCTAGAGCTCATTCCCCGTCATAGTACCGTAGTTCTAGCAGATCTCACCATTCGATAAAACTATTGGATCATATCCGAGAAGGACAGCTGTTAGATGAACAACTGCAGAAGTGGGTCAAGCAAGATATAGAGAGAGGTAGTAATCTCTATACTACAACTGAAGGAGTTGCCAGATATCAAGGCAGATTATGGGTTCCAAGTGTGAACAATTTGAGATCAGATCTGATGACATAAGCTCATACGACTCCATATTTAGTGCACCCGGGGAGCACTAAGATGTACAGAGATCTCCAGAAGCTGTATTGGTGGCCAGGCATGAAACGCGATATTGCTAGATTTGTTTTAGAGTGCCTGACTTGTCAGATGGTCAAAGCTGAGCATCAGAGACTAGCTGGGATGCTAAAGCCTCTGCCAATACCAGAATGGAAGTGGTAGAGTATTGCGATGGATTTTGTAGTTGGTTTACCCATATCTGTCCAAGGTTACAATTCAATATGGGTTATAGTAGACCGACTTACCAAATCTGCTCACTTCTTACCAGTTAAGACAACTTATGATGTGAGCAAATACGCTGAGTTGTATATAAGAGATATAGTAAAACTTCATGGTATTCCAGTTTCGATTGTTTCTGACAGAGATCCGAAGTTTACGTCAGCCTTTTGGAAGAGTTTACATAAAGCTTTGGGTACTAAGTTAACTTTTAGCACAGCTTCTCACCCCCAGACAGATGGTCAATCGGAAAGGGTGATTCAGATATTAGAAGATCTGCTTAGAGCTTGTATTATTGATTTTTCAGAGAGCTGGGATTCAAAGTTGCCTTTAGTAGAATTCACGTACAACAATAGTTACCAAGCATCCATTCAGATGGCCCCTTACGAATCTCTCTATGGCAGAAAATGCAGAACACCCCTCCATTGGGATGAGATAGGAGAACGAGCTGGTTTGGGACCAGACTTAGTAGAACAAACTGCTGAAGCTATTAAGAAAGTAAGAGATCGATTGAGAACTGCTCAAAGTAGGCAAAAGAGCTATGCTGATAATAGACACCGTAAGTTGAGCTTCGAATCTGGAGATCACGTTTTCTTAAGGGTAGCACCGATGAAAGGCGTAATGAGATTTGGGAAGAAGGGTAAGCTAAGCCCAAGGTTCATCGGTCCATACGAGATCTTGGACAAAGTAGGAACGCTGGATTATAGACTAGTATTACCCCCACATCTGTCCTCGGTGCATAATGTTTTTCACATATCAGCTTTGAGGAAATATGTTCCCAACCTATCGCATGTTTTAAGTTATGATCCAATCCAACTTGCACCAGATCTGAGCTATGAGGAACGACCAGAAAGGATTCTTCATAGAGAGAATAGGAAGTTAAGAAACCGTAGCATCCCAATGGTTAAAGTTCAATGGTCTAACCAATCTGAGCGGGAAGCAACTTGAGAGACAGAAGAGGATATGCGTAGTCTCTACCCAGAGTTATTTGGTAAGTAAATTTCGAGGACGAAATTTCATTAAGGAGGGTAGATTTGTAGCGCCCCAAAATCCCAAAGACCACAAATCGATTAGCCTATCTTTTCTAAGGGCTGTTTTGAGATTTCGAGCATTTAAGACTTCAGTTCAAATCTGATTCCTTTCCTTCTTTCAGCTTCGAAGCAACGACCAGAAGGTTCCGGAAGGATTTCGCCCAAGCACTGATCTGAAATGGTCCAGATCTGATTGTCCTCTTCAAAATAAAATGATAAAATATGGTATCAAGTTTAACAAATCAAAATAGTAGTAGAGAGTTTTTAGCAAATTCTTTAAAACAGGACAAGAGTTGGCATGGTAACCATGCCTACTCAAGTGTTTTTTTACCTACTACCCAATCATTCTTCCTTGTATAAAATATTTTACGTGAGGTTCTGGATTCATTTTTAGCAGCAAGAAAACCTTAAGTTCTTTCAAAATACTAAGAAATTCTCAGAAGCGTGCTTGAGGAGACTTCCAGACACGGCCATCTGCACGTTGCGATCTTCATTCAGGTAAGTAAATCCGATTCTTGATGCATTTGGAAAACATATATTGCTTCGTTGTTTTCTATGTATGCTTGCCTGTTTCAGTTTCAGTTAATGTTTGAGTTGAGTTATGGATTCACTGCTTTGATCCTTTCATTTTGAGGAAACTCACTAGAAGGTTTAGAAAAAAATTGTGTTTTAAAATATACCGAGTTGTACAGGTTCCAGTTAGGATAAAGCCGAGAGAAGTTTCTTCTTGTTCTTACGTATTGCAAAGGTTCTGGACATTGAATCTAAATGAATAAGCAACGCTGGTTCGTTCGGAAGCAAGTTCCGATTGGATAAGCGAAGCTGGTTTGTGTAGAGATTGTCTGAGTCGAAGCAGCATTTCGTGTTTCGTAGCCAAGTCTTTATCCATGCGTAACGTTATTCTTAGCCAAATCTGTTTTTTGGTTTCTCACAGCTGAGTAACCTATCAAATCTTTAATACTTGCTCAATAGCTCTTGTTACTGTTTTCTCAATCAGACCTGTTTACTCAGACCAAATCTGTTTCTCTATGTCAAATCTGTTTTCAAATAACCAGATCTGTTATTCCCAGTCACTGGCTATTCTCTTAAGTCAAAGCTGTTACTGATACCTAAGATCTGTTTATACAACTAGAGCTGACCTTTGCGCATAAGATCTATTTTCGTTAACCCACATCTGATTGCACACTCGAGTCGTTCCTTCAGAGTTTGTCCTTGCTATCATCGGCTCTGAGTCCAACTGTACACTCAGTAGTGTTTTTAAAGATAAAAATGAGTTTCATAGCAGTGAATCTACCAGATTTCAGTGATCGATTTTTGATCAAGAGCCAGTAAATAGCTATTTCAGTTAAAAGAAAGTAAAGCTTCAGATTTGAGGATTTATGGTATAGAGGAACCGGTCACTCAGGAAGTGACATGATTACAGTAGGACCGTAATCCCTTCATGGAAGGGACAAAATTATGAAAATATTGTAATCCCTTCACAGAGAGTTACTGATCAGTTAACATGCTTCATGCACAAGGACCACCAGAGAGCCTCTAGACCATAATTCATCCAGTATAAGTAATTCAGATCCGAGTTTCCGATCTGTCTTTCAGTAGCGAGATTTCAGATTTTGATGTCTAAATTATTTGTTATGTATTCAGATTTCAGTTATGCCTGCATTATGTGATCTTGTTATCCTTAGTTTTACTTGCTGAGCCCTTAGGCTCACTAGTTTTCCCGATGCAGGTGAGGCAGCTCAGGGGTAGGCGGGTGGCGCAAGTTGAACCAGATCTGGGGGCTGCGTATGTTTATCAATGGCCAGCGTTTTCCGCGTAGTCAGATGTTGTTCTTGATCTTTTGTCAAACTGTATTAAGATCCATTACAACAATAGATAATTCATATAGAGTTCCCGTAGCTGAAATATCCGATTTTTTTTTGTAATCAAAATCTGAAGTCTTTATCTCAAATCTGTTACCACTCTTTATCTTTGGCGCCATCAGCTTTGTGTAAGGGAATACATCTTACTTTATTTCAAATTTAGGCATTCTATTAATTTCGAATTTTATTTACTGCAATTCCGTTGGCTCCCATGGGTTTGGGCGTCACAACGTCGCACAGAATCTACTGTCGCACCTAGACACGTCACCCGCTACACGAATCTGAAATGCTAACCAGCACCGCAACACTCAGATCCCATTGAAATCTGAAGACCAACTCCTCAATTCTGAATCTCGCTCGCTAAACCAAAACGATGTCGTTCCAACTAATCCAAACGACGTAATTTAGCTACTCGTCACAGAAACACGCTAGTTCACCTCTGGACGCCTGCAATACCAGATCTCATCACCACAACTGAGCGCGAACACCCAGCACTGACCAACTCTCACATCCAATCAGTTTTCGCGGGAATACTCCAACTCTACAGATCTGTTTCAGGCAAAATCTGGTCTATGTTAAACCCGATTATATTAACTCACTTAATCTCATAAACTTTTCGGTCTCACAAGTCTAGAGGAGACGAGCTCAGCACCACCAGTCTTACTCCAAACGGCGGCGTAAATCGACGAAAATCTCAAGAAATAGGGTTCGAATGAACAGTACTGGTTAGCGAAGCTCTCGGGAAGAAGATAAGAAATATCAGGTTCTAAGTTCTCGAAGTGTTAATCGACACTTACATAAATAATTCTTCCGGTCAAAGCTATAGTAAAAGTCAACCACTCAAATCTGAGCATCAGCAAATCTGATTCCTTCGCACTACCCCAAATCTGCCTTCTCAACGCTAAACACATGCACGACCACTAAACGACGTCACATGAGAGTCCCGCTTAAAACATCCAAATTTGGATACTGCAAAACGACGTCGCGTTGGGGTTCAACTCTCATCAAATCTGTTGCTCGCTAAACGGCGTCGCATCTAATACACTCAACTATCACCAAATTTGGTATGCGCTAAACAAAGTCGTATCACTAACACTCAACCCGTGTCTATCCGGGTAATCCAAAATGACATCGTTTTACTTCCCGCTCAGTGCAACTCACTAATACACACGTAGGCCAGATCTGGACACCCAGATTCCACTCGTATATGAAGACAACGAACCGGTCTACTCGAACCGCGAACCAAACCGGTCTTCTCAACGCCTTCAATACAAACACGTGGGATACTATCAAATCTGAAATCCAACTGCTCTCGATACTCCAAACAAAAAGCGCTAAATCAAATCTTATCTACACCACCCGATAGCGACCAACTGCTCACATCTGATCTGTTCTACCTCAAATCCGAATCTCACCAACATATTTGACCAAAACTCTCAAATCTGAAAACCCGAAAGTTAACTTCTCTTTTAGCTAATCTTCGCCCAAATCTGATTAGCTAACTAATCACTAAATATCCAATTCTTGTCCTCACACTTCTGTGAGAACCTCATCTTTGATTTCCAATTTTAATCAATTGAAAGGTATGAATTGAAAGATATTTATAGTATATTTGGTCGAAAGGCGAAGTAACCAAATAATTCTGGACTAAAATTCAAACTTAAAAAATTTCAGATCACGAATTGATAGAACAATTCAGAGCTTATAGGATGTGCGGAATAAAACTAAACCTTACAAAATGATTTCATCCATGAGGTATATGAAATAGCTAATAAAAATTCATTACAAACTGATTTATCTCAAAGTTAAGCTGTACAAAGAGTATGTAATCTGGATTAACACGAAACACAGGTTCCACGGTAAACACCTCTAGGTCTGATCTAGCCTGCACCCGTCAGCAACCTCTAAACCTGATCACCCGCACTCAGGAAAACTAGTGAGCCAAGAGCCTCAACAAATAAATCTAAAAATAATGAATACACACAGTACATGCATATCAAATAACTTTAAACTGCTAAACTCATAAAATGATAAACTCGTAAACTGATTATGGAAGTAACTTTAAAGCATAAATTTCTCAAATACTATGTTGTATAACAACTCATAGTGTTCAGAATTTCTGTTGTGACGTGTGAATGAAAGCTCTCCTTAGGTCATAGTCATTGATCAAGCTTAAACTAGTTCCTGGTGGAGAGGGACCCAACGAACCTTTTTGCCGTTGTCCGCGTGCCCTAGTATTTGACTCTATTGGCAGGGCACTCCGGTCCATAGATCGATTACCACACACCCTATAGTTGGCGGGGCACTCCGGTAGGTCGATCGATTAACGCACACCATATGGCTGACCGTCTTTTATCCGTCACAAAAATCAATAAAACTTTTGAAATATACTTTCTTTAAACTCTCCATAGAACTTTCTTTAAATTGAAATTCTCTAATCTGGATAAGATCACAGACATATATGGTTTGATGTTTTAAAACCCATTCGATGTTTTAAAGCTACGGGGAGTACAATAGAGTTCAAATGAAAAAGAAACTCAAATCAGCTCAGACTATAGCTATAAATAACTAGTAGCAGAACTCTAAGCTAATGAACTGTTAGGTAAAACTACGAACAAATTAGATCTACACCTTAGAATAAAAAATATTAAACCAAAGGAACTTGATTTACAATATTAATCCAGAGTGGACCTAAGTTGAATCAGATCTCGAACTTGGGCCAGCTCAGAATAGAAAATCAGATCAGAGCGGGTTGGTCAACTCAGGTTAGGAATGTCGAACAAAGTCGACTCAACTCAAAATGGTCACATCAGCTTTGGAATATTGAAATTCATCTTAGAATATTCAAATAAGTCCAGAACAATTGAACTAAATCAGATCACGGTTTCAAATCAGCTCAGAGAGATTCAAGTAGACCAGCTCAACCTATAAGATCAGAACGGAGTTCTAACTAGACCAGCTTTTCTTATCAGCTTCAAACC
The DNA here is from genome assembly GCA_001598015.1 of Dorcoceras hygrometricum. NCBI lineage: Eukaryota > Viridiplantae > Streptophyta > Magnoliopsida > Lamiales > Gesneriaceae > Dorcoceras > Dorcoceras hygrometricum. The sequence continues at coordinate 37,422 of KQ990653.1, read as the reverse complement.
TCATCCTTAGCTATAGTACGACATGTACAAAGGAATATCCAGAAAACATTTCTTTAAAGTTGCGTTCGTACATCCCAGAAATTTTTGAAAGAAAACTAACTCAAATTTTCGCAAAAAGTTTCCCAACAAACATTTCTAAGAACAAAACTCTAGCAGATCAATAATTCATCAGAATTTCTTCGTTTGAAAAACTTCAAAACCTTTTTCAAACCTTTAAAACCGACTCAAACATGCAAGAATAATCAATATATGTTTTCCAAATTGCAGCAAGAAACAGAATTTACTTGCCTTAAACAACGAACAATGATTTATAGAGATTTATTCGGCCTTGAACAACTCACAATCACGATCAGTCACCTTGAAAACTTTGAAGCTTTGGTCGGTTTCCTTTCACGTAGCACCGCTTCTCAAACGTTTTCCTCTACGTGAAGTATTGTGAATGATGGTGAACGGTTCTTTTACATATATTTATATGAAATTTCAAAGATATTTTGATTAAAATATTCTTTAAAAGTTCTAGTACCATTTAAAAGTGCTACTCTGTTTATACAAAAAGCCTGGACCGAACCGATTTATTTAGAAATCATCTTAGAGATGAACCATGCTTGCTTTTCTCAATCGGAAAGCTCCCTAAAAATCATGCTCGTAAACTGAAACAAAACCAGCACGGACGAAAGCTAATTAAATGTTAAAATTACAATTTGATCCTTCGAAACTTTAAACTTAGTCTTTGTGGATTTATGGATTTCATTGCGTTACAATTTTCTCACACATGAACGCTTAACTCAACACCTTAAGAGTTCTTCGATCGGATAATTAATTTGGGATCTTTAAAAAATGGATGTACTTCACCATCATGTCCAACAATATCTAAATGAAATGGGATTTTACGGAATCCTATGTTGTGGTGATTTTATTTATGGTAATAATTTGATTAATACTCTTGTTAAGAGATGACATCGGAAGACTCATGCTTTCCACCTTAGAATTGGTGAGGCAACATCACACTAGAAGAAGATCCGAGTAGATACAAAGTTGCGAGAATAACTGGACGAAGAACACTGAAGAAGGAATTTTGATATAAAGAATTTCGATAAGAAGTGAGAAAAAATGGTATCAATCGTCCCTTTATATAGGGAGGAGTCCGTGGATAACGTCAAAATGAAATAACGCCAATTCGCGGGGCGTGATTAACTTTTTTGGCTTTGTCAGATGTGAGGATTCAGATTTAGATTATTGGTTAATTTTATTGTTTGGGTTTAGCCACATGAATTTGAAGATTAAGATTTGTCGAATTCCTCCAAATATTGAATCAACCGTGCTGTAGCCAACGACTGGTAGGATTTGGAATTTGATGGTTACTGTAGCTTGCAGCTGGTGGAAATGGAAAAGCAGTTGTTGCGCTTGTGTTGCGTCTGGCAGTCGTTGCGCTCGTGAGAGAATGACCAATCGAAGAATGGAAGAACCAGTTGCGAGAGGAATGGTGTTGCGACTGGATAAGCAGCTGCGGGTAGCGATACTCGCGTGAGTTACGGCGTCGTTTGATTTAGTTGAACCCCGCGATTTGAGTGTTGCGACTGGATGACCAGCTGTGTATTTGAGGAACCAGTCGAGGGAGCAACGCGACGTCGTATGGTTAAGTTGAAACGCTGCGTTTCGAGTATTGCGTCTGGTACCAGTTTTGAGGATTCTACCAGCTTTTGTTTAGCGCCTTGCGACTGGATAGCTTGCGACTGGATAGCTTGCGACTGGATAGCTTGCGACTGGATAGCTTGCGACTGGATAGCTTGCGACTGTCTGTGCGTGCGTTCTTCTGCTAGCGTGAGCTTTTGGATTTCAGCTTCTAGGAAGTGCCCTGCTGCGTGATTTTGAGCCAGGAGGAATCTGTTAGGTAAATTGAAGAGTAAAGGTACGAATTGAGCAGCTCTTAGCAGCTTGAGCGTGAGCATGTCTGTTCTTCGATGTTGTGAACTGCTGCTATATGATTTACGTGATCTTGGATGAGGAAATTGATTGTGTTCTGTTCTGTTTCACGTCTTGTAAACTGTATGCATACGCATTGATTATTGAATGACATTCATTGCATACATCTTGAGCCTTTGACAGATTGATTTGATTACCTGATTGGGTGCCACGTTGTGACTGGCCGACTGTTGAGTCGTGTCCGAAAAGTCCAACGCTATCGTCGGAGTGGTGACTACCGGATTCGAGTGTCTACCACCGAGCTGTGATGGGTTGACGGGCCCCGATGATCACGGACCGATGATTTCCACCGGCTGATTGGCTGTGCGGTGGTATAGAGGCTGATTTGAGTTGCCAGTTGATAGACTGGTCTATCTATCCGACTTTTTGATAGCCCTCATGCATTCATAGCTTTGATTATAGCTTGTTGCATGTTTACTGCTTTGATAGCTCTTCGTACTGAGGCTTGACCTCGTATTTTCTTTTCCTGCTTTTGTTGTTTGGGTCTGTGTTACCCATTTGCAGGAGTTTCAGGTAACCAAGCTGGACCGAGTGGAAGTTCAGTTGGTCGATCCCCGCATCCCTGAGTCCCAGTTTACTTATGATATGTATTGAACCGGGGGATGCCCCGTGTTTTATTTGTATTTGGGGGATCTGTATTTTGAATTGATTTATGTGGTTACTTGCTGTATCGAGTTGAGTAAACTTCTATTTTGAATATCGAATATTTTGAATGATTTGAAGTTCAGGCCTTTGTATTTCGAAAAATTTTTAAGCCCTGATTTTAAGCTTCCGTAATTATGCGCTTATTATGTGTTAATCGATAGTAATTAGCACGGGGCCTGACATTTTTGGTATCAGAGCTTAAACTGGGATAAGCTCGATTTCTTTTGATCACACTCGAGTCTAGACACAGAGTTTTGATTTGATTTTGATTGCCTCTGTGACTTATGTGATCTATTATCTGCCTTGTTATTTTACCTGCTGTGAGATCTTACCTCTAGGCTTGATTAGATGCCGCCGAGACGTGGGGGAGGTAGGAGAACTAGACGTTCTGAGGAGGAGTCTAGAGCAGGTAGTGATGATGACGCCCAGGTTGAGGACGTCACTAGGCAGATAGGAGGTATGGAGTTAGTCTTAGCCCGATTCCAGCGGACGAACCCACCGACGTTGGCCGGTACTTAGGGTGGCTCTAGGGCTGAGGCGTGGCTTGTTCAGATGGAGGAGCTGTTTGATACCCTGGAGTATGCTCCAGAAAAGAGACTGAAGTTGGCAGTGCTGCAGCTGCGATATGATGCTCAGCGCTGGTGGAGGAGTACTTCGAGAATGCTTCGAGATAGTGGGACGATGCTCACTTGGGATGTTTTCTGTGAGGCCTTTCGACGCGAATACACCCCAGAGTCCTACTTCGCTAGTCGGGAACGTGAGTTTGA
>KQ990653.1:15016-27933 GCA_001598015.1 Dorcoceras hygrometricum | reverse complement strand
GAGTGTCTACCGCCGAGCTGTGATGGGCTGACGGGCCCCGATGATCACGGACCGATGATTTCCCGGTTGATAAACCGTAGTATTGAGGCTACTTGCTATGTTTTTCTGGTTGATAGACTGGCCTAGTTGACCGATTTTCCTTTGACAGCCACATGCATTTCATAGCATTGATTGTTAGCATGTTGCATGCATAGCTGTTTGATAGCTCTTCGTACTGAGGCTTGACCTCGTACTTGTTTCCTGCTTTTGTTTTGTTTGGGTCTGTGTTACCCACTTGCAGGAAATACAGGTAACCAAGCTGGGCAGAAGACTGGCCTAGTTGACCGATTTTCCTTTGACAGCCACATGCATTTCATAGCATTGATTGTTAGCATGTTGCATGCATAGCTGTTTGATAGCTCTTCGTACTGAGGCTTGACCTCGTACTTGTTTCCTGCTTTTGTTTTGTTTGGGTCTGTGTTACCCACTTGCAGGAAATACAGGTAACCAAGCTGGGCAGAGTGGAGGTTCAGCTGGTAGATCCCCGCATTCTTGAGTCCCAGTTATATACATATATGTATGATATGTATTGAGCCGGGGGATGCCCCGTGTTATCTTGTATTGGGGATCTGTATTTGATTGATGTTATGTTGTTGCCTGTTGCATTTGAGTTTGAGTTAACTCATATTTTGAGTATTGAATATTTTGAATGTATGATTTGAAGTTCAGGCCCATTGTATTTCGAAAAATTTTTAAGCCCTGATTTTAAGCTTCCGTGATTATGCGCTTATTATGTGTTAATCGATAGTAATTAGCACGGGGCCTGACATCAGAAATTCAGAATCAAGCCCTGCTGAATGGCGAGACCAATATTTTACCACACCCGCAAAAGGACATGACTTATTTTATTAAAATAAAAGTTAGACCCGCTATCTCAAAAGGCTGGACTTGGTGGTATTAAAAATAAATGCACACTATCACGCCTTCACAGAAGGTGTGATATTCTAATTTATCAAAGTTCCATCATTTATCATAATTTGTTGTTGTTTGGATCGAAAAGAGTTAAAATAATAGCTCGGGAGTTCAAAGGTAGGAGAATGAAATCCTTCACAATTTTTAAAAAAACTCTTTTAAAATAATTTTACAAGCCTTCGGCTTAACTCTAAGATGAGTTACCAGCTTGAAGGATCTCAGAGTGAACTGTTCGCTCGAGTAACAAATACATTTGCAGAATGAACTCAATTAAACAGTGAACAAATTAAAAATTGAAAGCAGTAAAAGATAAAGGACGAGTGTTTGTTTCTGGAAGTTCGGAGCTGAAACTCCTACGTTTCCCATTATTCCTTCTCCAGTAAAGATTTCACTAGAAAAATTTGATTATACGGTCCTTGCAATAACCCAATCACACCATCCGCGACTGTGTGAAATCCTAGCACTCTACAACTTATTACAGACTAGAACTCTCTAACGCTATTACAATGATAAGCTCTGAGCTGATTAAGCTATGCATGCTCTTAAACACTATTTTTTATTTATACTTTAATTGACAAAAACTACAGAGTATTTCTAAACCTCAAAAAAATGACTTTGAAACTTTTGGGAGCAAATTCAAAGTGAAGACGATGAGTGAATAGAAAAGATTTGGTGTGCGATCGATACTCAAGAGTCTCTTTGTTTTGTGTGGTTGACTTATTTTCTTATACATCCTCTGATTGATCGATCCTTTAACTGATTGATCTTCTATCTAACTGATCTTCTTTCGACTTTTGAAAGACTTTCTTTTATACATGCCGGAATCATCAGAAGGTTACCGTTAGGTACAATAATAGCTGCAGGTAATTTACCCAGTGATTGAGTGCTTCAGTTTCTCTGATCTGATCTGAAAGTTGTACGCTCTGAGTTGTTCGTTGTACACGAGATCTGAAAGATTGTGAGCTCTAAGATGTTACGTGAGCTGTAAGCTTGTGAGCTCTAAGCTGTTAAGCGAGACCTGTAAGCTATGAGCTTATGCGAGGTCTGAAAGCTGTTTCTGACTGATCCAAAGCTGAACTGAACCTCTGATCTCAAATTCTTTGTAAGATCTTAGCTGATAGCTGTTATTAAGATCTGAAAGCTGCTCTTGCGATTTGATCCAAAACTATATGAGTTGTTCTTTACTGAGCTGAACCTTTCCTAGTCTGATCTGATACTAAATTTCAAGCTGATCAGGAAACGTTCCGTTGAGCTGACTCGGTTCATCTGAAAATTGATCGTTTAAATACTGACCTTGAGAACTGAGCTCTTTACGCTCTGATCTGAAAACTTATACGCTCTAAGATGACCTTTCTCTACGTTGTTCGCTTTCCATATCTTTCTACGAATCTCTGATCTGAATCTACTCTAATCTGATCGAATTTCTTTGAGCTGATCGACTTGCTCTGATCTGATCTGTTCAGATCTAAGTTGTTCTGCTGTGATCTATTCTGATCTATTCGAGTTCTTGTATTTTGTTATCACCAAAACATAGTAAATTTTAATCTAAAAACTTTCCCCATTTTTGGTGATGACAAAACTTAGCAGCTTTATTTAGAACAAGAGAATTTCTCTTTTATAAAATAAGGAATTTTCTAATAACTAGAACTGTAACTATAAGATCTGATCCTCAAAACTGAAGAATCTACTCTCAAAACCATCTATGCCCTTTGCTGTTGTTGTCTCCTTTTCTACCACTGCTGATACTTTCCCCCTTTTTGGTATCACCAGCGTCCGTAATATAAGAAATAATTTCAGGTAGCTGAGAGCCGAAGGAAGTGAGGCTAGAATTGACTTCATATGTTGATCTCTGAACCTCATCAAATAGAAACTACCTTGTCGACGTAATCTCTGACTTTCTCTCCCTGCCTTATCAAATCAAGATATTGTCTCTGATTTCTGTTGATCATCATAACGTGAGACTCACGTATATCTTCAACACCTAGCTCTAGAGACTTCATTTTCTGATCACACTCAAGGCTGTGAGAAGCTCTTGAGAATGCAGCTGCTTGAGACTGAGGTTGTGTATCAAGTCTCTGAGCTGAGCAGCTTTCTGGCTAAACATCGGAGCTGTGGTAGAGTCTTCAATAATACGATCTTTTTGAGCGGGTTTAACTTCTGCATAGATAATTTTAGCAGCTTCAGATGTAGAAGAAGGTGATTGAGATGATTCTGTAATAGCGTCCTTGTTGAAAATGTTCAGCACTCTGGCCATGCTGAACAGCTCTAAAAATTGTATCATGAATAACCTCTGGAATCTGTACTGGAGGATGAATAACCAAATTTGTACATCTATTTACTAAGCTGCCCGATGGTCGCACCATCTCTAAAGGAACAACTTCCACTGCTGCAGGGACTATCGTGAATGCCTTGATAGAGGGAGCAGCTCTCCCAACTTTCATCCGTTTGTGCTTCACTGTTGGGTCAGCAACAACTTCAGCTCTAGAGCGCATAGCCTCCAAACGTTTTTCTTTGGCTGCTATTGCTTCCTCTACATCGCCAATTTTCTTCTTCTCCTCGACAAAATCCACTGGAGTTGATTTGTTCTTGGCGATATATGTGCCAACAGATTTGACAGACAAATCTTCAAGCATGGAAGGGCCTTTGATTCGTCTAGTGTAATCCCTTGTACACCCTCCAGTAGCAGGCTGATCTGCACAGCAAAACCAGAAGCCTTCTTGGTTGATGAGTCGACCATCACCTTAAAAATCCCGAAAAGGATTTTGCTCCATGTCAGGCCCGGTGCGCGAATCGCAGATTAAATACTCATTTAATCCAAATAACACGGAAGCATTCAAAATATGGGCTAAAATTTTCGTTTTGGGTTTGATCCAGAATATCATATCAAAATACCACATAGTCAAAATAAGGAGTTTAACTCAAAACTCAACAACACAACAGGTAAACAACAAGTAGTAAATCAACTACAGATCCCCGAACATAATTAAAGGCACATGACATCCCGAGGCTTAATATATCAATACATAAATATAACTGGAACTCAAATCAAAATGGGGATCGACCAGCTGAAGCTCCACACTGTCCAGTCTGGTTACCTGAAGAACCATTCATAGACCAACCAAGACCCAAGCAGCCCAAAAACAGGGAAAGAAAACGAGGTCAAACCTTAGTACGAAGAGCACTCATAAAACAACAAATCATACAACATGCAATATTCATACTATGATATGCATGAGGCTGTCAAGGAAAATCGGTCATCTAGGCAAACAACTCAGCTGGCAAATCTCAATTGAGCCTCAAACACCACTCACAGTCAATCAGCCGGTGGAAATCATTGGTCAGTGATCTTCAGGTCCGTCAACCATCACAGCTCAGTGGTCTTCATGCGCGACAACTCAGCCGACCAATCACAATGCTAGCTCGACTCGAGTCGTCAATCAAACATCAGGCTCAATATGTATGCATTTATGCCAGGAATATCAATTCTCACATAACAAGTCAACGTAAACAGAACAAGTAAATCACATAACAACCAAGTCAAGTCTGTTACACGTAACACCCAGATCACAGCACCCTCACAGTCAATCAGCCGGTGGAAATCATTGGTCAGTGATCTTCAGGTCCGTCAACCATCACAGCTCAGTGGTCTTCATGCGCGACAACTCAGCCGACCAATCACAATGCTAGCTCGACTCGAGTCGTCAATCAAACATCAGGCTCAATATGTATGCATTTATGCCAGGAATATCAATTCTCACATAACAAGTCAACGTAAACAGAACAAGTAAATCACATAACAACCAAGTCAAGTCTGTTCACGTAACACCCAGATCACAGCATTCAAATCATGCTGGAATATTCACGCTACCTCAACTCATCGATCTATAACTCTAAACTGGTATCAATCGAAAGCCCTGAGGAAGACGAGCTCAGCGCCACCAATATTGCTCTAAACGGCGGCGTAAATCGACGGAGAAAAGGGTTCGAATGTCAGTAAGGGTTTCGAAGATTCTCGGGAATAAAATAAGAAATGTCGGGTTCAAAATCGACAAAGTGTTAATCGACACTTATATTTAAATCTCCCAGTAAAATCTACAGTGAAAGTCAACCACCGACACACTCAGATCTGAGCACTATTCAGATCTTAGCGCTAACTCAGATCTGCCTCCGCTACGCTATACTAGCGCACAACCAACAAACAACGTCGCGTTACCACAAAACGACGTAGCATACGGTCCGCTCAAAACAACAGATCTCGCATAAAAGACCTGCTCGCTCATCCAGATTTGCCTCAAATCTGAAATGCTTGAACCGCACCGATCTACCCCAAAATCGCAAACCGAAATGGTCCACATAGTAACGTTGACCACTCTTTGACTTCCCAAATAAACACGCACATCTGCTCACTCTCCCTGAACAGATTTCGCTACTCAAGGCTGACTATCACCAAACGACACCGTATCACTTATACTCAAAACCACATCGTTTTACTTCCTATGCAAGGAAAATTGCTCAAACATACAAAGGACATCTCAAATCTGATATCTCCCTAAACCAAACGCACGCGATATCAAATCACGACAGAAAACTCATCAAATGCTATACCCAATCAAACCTGATAGCGACCAACAACTCAAATCTGATATGTCCTACGCCAAATCTGAAAATCCAAAAATCACTAACATAAAAACCAATTCTCTCAAATCTGAAAACCCGATAACTAACATCTCCATTGGTTAATCCTCATCCAGATCTGATTAACCGATAAATCCCCAATTAATAATAAATTTCTTGTCCTCACACTCCAGTTGATATTGTTGCCTCCCATAATCGCTACCATCAAGGCGAAGCACTCATGGGTCACTACATTGAAAGACCCAACTTTTGCAATGAGGGCCTTGGAGATAATGTCAAGCACTATTCAACCTTCATCGTCGTCTTCTTACACGAGCTCTTCACCGCCACACCCATACTAGAAAACTCCATTTTCATCCGAGTCACCATATTATCTGCCAACTCCGACACCACAACTAGCCCCTCAGTGGGCAACTGAAAAACACAAGTAAAAAACTCCTCTGTAATAACAACTTTCAAACCCTGGACTGTGCTAGACACCTTGTCTTGCTCCATCTTAGTGTGGGCGAAAAATCCTGAATATCCTCCTTGTAAATCACCATCGAGTACCCCAAGAAGCCTTTGAGTCCAGACGACTCCAGAGCTTTGAATACCTTCAGCATTCCTCCGTTGTGAAGGCTGAGAACTGAATCAAAGTTGACTTTGGAGAGCGTTCTGAACGAATACAAGGGTCATGCTGTTGGATTTGAGAGTTTGCTGAGAGCTAGAGAAATTTTCTGCAAAAAGAATACAAATGCGATAAATTTACAGAGTAATCGAAGGGTTAGTGACGATACAGTATAAAAGGAATTTGAAACGGTGAGAGAAAATGTTGGTTGCGTGTGATATGCTCTGACACAGCACGTGTCGAGAATCTATAGGCGGGTTTTGAATTCCATAAGTCATTTGAAAATATTAACGTATGAAAAATACACCACCTTTTAAATTAATCACAACCGCTGATTTACTATATCATCGTAGGTACAATCAGATCAGACCTGGGATAAGCATCAACGAAATATATGTGTAATCTGAATTAGTTTTTCTCACGCGTATTTAGATAACTTAAAAAATATTACTCTGAACTAAAGTTCTCCATAAGCTGATGTTCCTCTCAAGCTCAGGTTCACCTTAAGTTGAGATTCCTCCTAAGCTGAGGTTTCCCCTAAGCTTATCGAAATCTAGAGCACCTGTAAATGACATATTAGGGCAATTCTAATAGATCAAGAATATTTCAAAAATACAAAAACTTAGTGTCAGGTAAGGGTTTAGTGAAGATATCACCGACTTGCTGTTCGGTCTAAACATATTCCAACCTGACGTCCTTCTTAATCACATGATCTATTATGAAATGATGTCGAATGTCGATGTGCTTGGTTCGCAAATGCAGCACAGGACTCTGAGTGATGGTAATAGCACTGGTATTATCACATAAAACAGGAGCTTTAGAAGCATCAATGTCGTAGTCCCTATGCTAATGATGTACCCATAGGATCTGAGCACAGCAGCTCCCAGCTTCAAAGTACTCTGCTTCAGCTGTAGATGTAGCAATTGAAGTCTTCTTCTTACTGAACCATGAGATCAGGTGATCTCCTAGAAATTGACATGTACCACTCGTGCTACACCTGTCAATGCGACAACCTGTGTAATCTGCATCAATGTACCCGATTAATTGAAAGATGGAGTCTTTTGGATACCAAAGATCCACATTAGGAGTACCCTTGAGGTACTTTGAAATGTGCTTAACAACAATTAAATGAGACTGTTTTGACTCTACCTAAAATCTAGAGCACATGAAGACAACAAACATGATGTCTGATCTCCTAGCTATTAAGTAAAGCAAAGATCCTATAATTCCACGATAAAATGATACCTCAATGGCAGTTCCAGCTTCATTTTGTCCAGTTTGATTGAGGCACTCATTGGGGTAGCTGCTGGTGAACAAGTTTCCATCCCATACTTATTCAACAATTCTTTCGTATATTTTCTTGATTGATGAAGATTCATTCTCAAGCTGTCGGACTTGAAGTCCAAGAAAGAATGTCAGCTCTCCCATCATCCTCATCTCAAATTTGTCCTGCATCAACTTAGAAAATTTCTGGCATAGCTTGGGGTTAGTAGATCCAAAGATAATATCATCAACATAAATTTGGACTAAAAAATATGATAATTTTTAACAAATTTAAACGTCTTATCGACTGTGCCTATAACAAAATCACATCCTAACATAAATTTAGATAGTGTATCATACCAAACTCTGGGTGCTTGCTTCAACCCATATAGAGCTTTATCTAGTTTTAAAACATGATCTGGATATGTATGATTGATGAATCCAGGAGGTTGTGTTGCATACACTTCCTCAGTTAAGATGTCATTTAAAAAGACACTCCTCACATCCATATGAAATACTTTGAAGTCTTTGAATACAACATATGCAAGAAATATGAGAATGGCTTCTAGTTTAGCTACTGGTGCAAAGGTTTCATCTATTCCTTATATTGTATAAATCCTTGTGCTACCAACCTAGATTTGTTTCTAACAATAATTCCATCTTCACTTAACTTATTTCTAAAGATTCATTTAGTTCCTACCACAGAGTGATTATACAGCCTAGGAACTAGTTGTCAAACCTTATTTATTTCAAATTTATTAAGTTCCTACTGCATCGCTTCTACCCAATTTGGGTCAATTAAGGACTTTTCAATCATCTTAGTTCTATATGAGATATGAATTCGGAATTGAAATACTCATGCATAAGGTGGCCTCGTGTGCGAACTGGTGACATGCTCAGGTAGGTGATTTATATTCCACCGAAGGTCAGGTCCAAATGGATTAGCTTCGTGTTGAGTGTTGACATCTGTTATCTGAACTGCTCCATCTTGGCCGATGGCGCCTGATCTTTTGGGTCATCAGCTTGCGAATGTTCTCCATCAGCTTGCGCATCGTGTAAAGTGGCACGCACAGTTGGCACACATGTTTCTTGTTTGTCCTGCACTGGGTCAACATTAGTCAAATCAATGACTTCAATGTTACCTAGGACATCAGCTTGCGCAATAGTTCGAATATCTGCGTTGATAATTGGTGTGTCCAGTGCACGCTGATCATCAGATTGGGTTCTGATCTGCACCTCGTCATCACTTGATTCATCTAAACAATTTGTGTGACGCCCGAACCCACGGGAATCACGAATTGGGGTAATAAAAATTTTCGAATAAAAAGAAGGGCTGAAAGACAATTTGTTATAAGCTGTATTTCTTATAACTTTAAAAAGAAACGGAAAACACGATGACAAATCTAACAGACACTCAATTGCGCGCCAACTACTGGAAACATTTGCGGAACATTAGACTTTATTATAAATTGCAATTGCGATTTACAACAGCTGATATTCTATATAAATGTACAACTGTTGCAACTGATTTAATATAGTACATTCTAAAACAAAACAACATCAACTATAACACGGAAAACGCTGGCCTTTGACAAACACACACCACCCAGAAGCTAATTCAATTTTCACCTTCTGTTCGCTCTCCATCTGTCGCACCTGCACCATTTTAAAAGCTAATGAGCCTAGGGGCTTAGCAAGTAAAATCTGAATAATAACAAGTTCAATTAAACGCAGGTGGACTTTTGATCAATACAATAACTAAGTTAAAGGAACATCAATGAACAATATCATTTTCTTTCGTAAACATTTCATAAACATTTATTCATTCTTTCATAAACTTAGAGACAGGGGATAATAGCCAAGATCTCAACATCAATATCATTTTCCTTAAATTTATGGCTCAGAAGCTCTCCTTAGGTCCGTGTTGCACCTGATCAAGTGACTACTGATATCAACCTTAGCCTTTGGCATCTTTGCGAAAGGGCAACCGACATATAGACGACTGCTCACCCTTCTCTATATGGGAGGGCAACTGATAGCTGCTCACCTCACCCTTTATGACCGTCTGTTATCTTTGCCATAAACCATAAAATAAACTTTTGTTCCGTTAACATTCTTTCTTTAAACTTTCTTTCTTAAAATCCTCGGGTTCCATCATTTAAAACTCTTGCTTCCCATTTTAAAATTTTACTGAGTATCGAATTCAGCTTTTGGAAACATAACATTGAAATGAAACCAGTCGTAATAGAAACCAGTCGCAGCAAAGTGAAACAGTACTATGAAACAAAACAGATTTCTACTGTTCATGGGTATTGTTAAAAGAAACCAGCTGCAAGGTCTTTTTACTAAAAACAAACGTATTAAATGAAACGACGTCGTTAGCGCATCAACCAGTCGCAAGAAAAGCGCTAACATACGTGAAACCATACGCGCTAAATAACCAGACCCAAGGAATAGGAACCAGTCGTAATGAATAGTACCAGTCGCAATGAATAGTACTTTAGAAGTGAATAGTGCAACTGCTGGAATACTACAATGGAATGCAACTGCTGGAATATTACAATGGAATGCAACTGCTGGGATGAACAGTGCAACTACTGATTTTACAACGAAATGCAGCTGCTGGAATTTGACTTGATATTTGTAACATCAAAACAACAACTATGCTATCAGCCGTTTCCTGTCAAACCAGACTTTATACTGATTCAACTAGCAACTACCGATTACATAGTTATCAAATTCTGATATTACGAATACTGAAAGGAAGAACATTCATAAACATTCTTGGATTAAACTCGAATCCTCAGTACTTTTAAAACATCAGAAACTTTCTGGAAAACATCTGGAAGCATCAAAACATCATTTTGAACCCCAACGAAATGCAGCTGCTGGAATTTGACTTGATATTTGTAACATCAAAACAACAACTATGCTATCAGCCGTTTCCTGTCAAACCAGACTTTATACTGATTCAACTAGCAACTACCGATTACATAGTTATCAAATTCTGATATTACGAATACTGAAAGGAAGAACATTCATAAACATTCTTGGATTAAACTCGAATCCTCAGTACTTTTAAAACATCAGAAACTTTCTGGAAAACATCTGGAAGCATCAAAACATCATTTTGAACCCATCTTTCTTTCCTATTCATGTATAAATCATTTTAAATATGAACTGTAAATATACTGTAACATATAGGCAAGAAGACTCAGAAAACATCAATATATGCTTTAAATGGTGAGTCAAGAATCAACTTTTACTTACCTTAAACGAAGCTTTGCAACGGTAGCTAGTTCCTGCAGAATCTTCTCTTTAAGCAACGCACGAACTTTTCTGGAGAATATTTTGAAGAACACTAAAGATTTTCTTTGCAAATGATAACGATCTTGCTTTGAAAACATGTTTAAATATGGAAGGGATTAGTGGCAAGCTACTTGTGAAATCAAGCATGACACACTTATAAAATTTAGTAAAATTCCCTTCATCTCATTTTAATTGTTAAACACCAAACCTTTTTCAAAAAAAATCATTTGTCCTCTTTAAAGATATTTTCAATCCATTAAAAAACTGTTCGTGCATCACCCTTGGAGTCATCCACTGAAACCAGCTGCATCACATCTATTTTTCTGAAATCACTTAAAACAAAAATGCATAACATCGACATGCCATTTTAAATCTATAAAATGAACAAAATGCATAATGTGGTTCTATGGATTTTTTGGGGCGTTACAAGTTGATTCTACAGGGTGCACAGATCATTCAACTTCACAGCTGAATTAGGTCGAAAGCTGGTCTCATCGAACACCATGTGAGCTGATTCTTCTATAGTCAGCGTTCTATTGTTGAAGACGCGATAAGCCCTGCTCATAGTTGAGTATCCTAGAAATATTCATGCATCATATTTGCCATCAAAGCTGTTAGATGATTTTTGCCATTGTTGTGAATGAAGCACCTACATCCGAACGCCCTAAAACAAGAAATATCAGGTTTCTTGCCATTCAAGATCTCATATTGGGTTACACCATGATGCTTATTAATCATCGATCTGTTCTGAGTGTAGCAAGCTGTGTTAATAGCTTCGGCCCAAAACTTTTTAGAAATGCCTGATTCAGCAATCATAGTTGTAGCAGCTTCTTTTTAAGTACGATTTCTATGCCCAGAAAATCCGTTCTGCTGAGGTGTTCTATCCGTTGAAAGCTCATGCTTGATTCCAATGTCATCCAGATAAGAGGATAGTCTATAATTTAAAATTGCAATTCCTCTATCACTTCTGATCTGGTTGACACTACAAGATTTGTCATTTTGCAAACGTTTTAAAAGTTTATCAGTTGTTCGATAGTTTGATCTTTTGATTTTAAAAACACCACCCAAGTAAACTTTGAAAAATCGTCAACAACTACAAGGGTGTATTTCATTCACCCTAAGCTGGTCACGGGTATAGGACCAAAAGGATCCATATGTAAAATTTCCAGGCTTCGGTAGGTTTTGTTACTACTTTTCTTTTTAAAAGTAGATTTATTATGCTTTCCCAACTGACAAGCAGAACAAATATTGTATTTTGAAAATTTTATTTTGTGCAAACCAGTAACTAACTCATGCGTACTCATATTTGCAAGTGTTTTAAAATTCAGGTGGTTCATCCGTTCATGCCATAGCCAGCTCTTAGAAGAGTCAGATACTAGTCTAGCTTGCTCAGAGTGTGGCTGATCTGACCATTTGAATTTGTAGGTACTCCCCGATCTATATCCTACTAACACGATCTGTCAGGCCTCGTGATCATATCAGAGTAAAAACACGCAAACACATGCGGAAGCTATCAAAAAGCTGGTAAAATTTTCGCTTTTGGCCTGACGGTTTAAAACAATATAATTTAAAATATCCACTCACCCCTACTCGCCAACCCTTACCAGATGCATCAACACCAACCTATGAACGTGGTAGCTATCCACTCGACGCATAGGGGAAAATGAGAGTGCGGTATCGCCGCTCGCCCTCGCATCCTGGTAAGAAAACAAAGAATCAACAACGAAACAAGGCAATGGCTGCCGCAACTGAAATGGAATGTCATGCGTGTTAGAGTAGATGCCCAACTAGCCAACTTGTGGCGTGTGGGTTTATAGACTCTTGTATATGACAATCTTTATATATGATATTCGCATTTATTTATATATCATTCTTTACTTTCATTGTGTTGTATGATGTTTAACAATTGCGTTGAGTAAAGACTTATAATGCACTATAGTGTATGTTAGATGTGATAGTGGGTATGACGGCTATCATGAAACACATCTAATAGTCACTGTGTATTCTGAATTAGTTCCTAATCGATTGGGCCGTCAAAATGAGGATAAGGCCGCCCGAGCTTGAGACTAGTATCTGCGATGCGAAGTACCATGTTTCATTGGTAGGGAACATTGTGATGTTCTGAGCATGCAGATAGATAGTAACCTGGTGA
>KQ990652.1:2864-22241 GCA_001598015.1 Dorcoceras hygrometricum | reverse complement strand
ACCCGAGGGAGTACGAAGATGTACCGAGACCTACAACTAGTTATAGTTGGTGGCCAGGTATGAAGCGAGACATCAACCATTTTGTGTACTAGTGTTTGACGTGCCAGCAGGTTAAGGCGAAACATCAGAGACCTGGCGGACTCCTGAGACCTCTCCCTATCCCTGAGTGGAAGTAGGAGAACATTTCAATGGACTTTATTGTGGGACTTCCGAAGACCGTTAGAGGGTCGAACTCGATATGGGTGATTGTGGACCGACTCACCAAGTCGGCACATTTTCTGCCGATGAAGACCACGTTCACCATGACTCAGTACGCTGAATTGTATATCCGAGAGATTGTCAGACTACATGGGGTTCCAGTTTCGATTGTTTCTGATCGGGATGCAAGCTCTACATCAGCATTTTGGAGGAGTCTTCATTCGTCACATGGGACGAAGCTCCATTTCAGCACTGCATTCCACCCTCAGACAGATGGGCAGACTGAGAGGGTGAACCAGGTACTAGAGGATCTGTTGAGAGCATGCGCTATTGATCAGGGAAGTTGGGAATCCAAGCTGCCACTAGTAGAGTTCGCATACAATAACAGCTTTCAGGTTTTCATAGTCATAGCACCATATGAGGCTCTGTATGGAAGGAAATGTAGGTCACCCATTCATTGGGATGAGGTTGGAGAGAGAGCAGAGATGGGACCCGAGATTGTTCAGCAAACAGCAGACACAGTGCAGAGGATCAGAGATAGGATTAGGACTAACCAGAGTAGACAGAAGAATTATGCCGATTCGAGGAGGAGAGACCTAGATTTTTCAGTAACAGAGCATGTTTTCGTGAAGGTCTGTCAGGCCTCGTGCACACATACAGAGTTAAACCACGCAAAAACTAGCGGAAGCAATAAAATAGTGGTCAAAATTTTTCTTTGGCCTGACTGAAAGATTACATAATTTAAAATAGTACAATACTCAAAATATCCGATTTAATAAAATCCCTCAGTACAACAGTACAACATTCAACAGATACAAGCACTACAGAAAACAACTGAATACAATAATGCACAGGGCATCCCCCGGCTAACAGTGCTTATTCACATATATGCTATACGCTAACTGGGACACTCTAACCACCTCCTGGGGCACATCCAACTGGGTCTACTCCACGACCAACAGAGTAACCATGATAACCTGAAAACACATACACAGGAAACAACACCAAGCCCCAGAGGGACATGTGGTCAAACCCTAGTACGGAGAGCAATATCAAACAGCTGACGGCAAGCAATAAGTAATATGCAAATGCTATGCATGAGAACAAGGCTACAACCGAAACACGGGGAGCCAAAGAATCTCAAAGCTGATCAAGAACAGATACAACTGAACAGCAGTACAATAGTCAACAGTGGCCACGGGATGTGTGAGTATATGGGAGCTACCCACTCGTCTCAACTCACGTCACCAGATGCAACACATAGCTCAACCTGCTGTTGCCCAACTCATGAGATGTGGGAGCTACCCACTTCGCTCATAGTGGCTAACAGATCCCAGCAGGGAGATGAGGTACGGGAGTTACCCGCTCGCCTCAACAGCATCCTGATACGCACAGAACAAAGATACAAGGCACGGCTACAACAGATCTGAGCTGAATAGATAATGCATGTATGCAACAGATGCAATAATCAACACAGAAACATATACATTACACAAAGCATACACAGCAGCAAGCATAATTACCCATGCTCAATCCAAAGCTGTAAAACAAGCTCACATCCGTACCTCAAGTTTTCTGTGCTACAATTATTACAACGGGGTCTCGAGCAAAACGGATCTATCACCTGCTAAGCCATCACAAGCAACTACTCAAGAACCGAAACACAGAAAAGCAACAGTTGGGAGCTACGAACTCAACCAGCGCTATTACACCCCTCTATCTCAAACATAGAGCTCTAAACAAACACAAGGTAGGGTCCGAACCAAGTCCTCTTATATACTCAAATCTACTCAAGACTGCTGAACAGATCTCATCGACAACTTAAGATACAAAGCTGATATTGGCGCTCAAATCCAGATCTCACAACAGATCTCACTCTACACCAAAACAGATATCGTCCTAAACAAACGACGTCGCACAAGTCCACTATCTCAACTGGACACGTCACCCGCTACTCAGATCTGAATCGCAAGCGCAAGAGGAACCTAAAACCCAAAAAGGTGTCGCTCCCTACACATTCAGATCTCTCTCGAATCTGAAGACCAACGTTGCTCACTACTGAGTCTCGCCCGCTTAACCAAAACGTTGTCGTTCCAACTAATCCAAACGACGTACTTTAACAACTCGCTACCAAACAAGCTAGCGTAATCTCTTCTGTTCAGCGACAACAGATTCCTTCACAACTGCTGAACACGATCACTCAGCGATGACCAACACTCGCATCTGAACAGATCCCGCAACAAAACTCTAACTCTATAGATCTGTTCCAAGGACTTATACAAAACCCGATAGCTTCTCCAAGTGTATCGACTCAAAACTGAACACCTATACTCGTTCGCTCAAATCTAAATCCAATAAAATCCGATTAATTAACTCAATTAATCCTTCTAAACTTTTGAGTCTCACATCTCTCCCCCACTAAAATAGGATTTCGTTCTCGAAATCAATCAACTCCAAATCAAGAGTTCAAGATAACTGGGGAAACAAACATAAGCAAACATCTAATAGGAAATAACAAAGAACAACCAACTATTGGAATCTGATACAACACTCACTCCAACAGATGTGGACACTCACGCTGCATCTTCTCTTCCAGTTCCCAAGTATCTTCCTCTCTACCATGTTTGCTCCACTGGACCATCACTAAAGGAATGGTCTTATTCCTCAGCTGTTTCTCTTTTCTATCCAAGATCTGCAAGGGATATTCAACGTAACTCAAAGTTCTATCTAGCTCCACTTCATCAGTTCTCAACACATGCGAGGGATCTGGCTCATACTTCCTCAACATCGAAACATGAAACACATCATGTAAGGAAGACAAATCTGGTGGCAACAGCAAACGATAAGCCAAAGGGCCAATCCTCTCAGCTATCTCATAGGGTCCAACATAACGAGGATCTAACTTTTCCTTGAGACCAAATCTCATAACACTGCGGAAAGGAGAAAACTTAAGGAAAACTAGATCACCAACCTCAAATTCTAAAGGCCTATGCCTCTTATTCGCATAACTAGCTTGGCGATCTTGTGCAGCTTTCATTCGCAGGCGAATTAGATCCACTTGATCTCTCATCTGCTGCACAAACTCTTGAGAAGACAACTGCTTCTCCCCCACTTCTTCCCAACACACTGGCGATATGCACTTTCTACCATACAAAGCCTCAAATGGCACCATTCCAATCATGACCTGATAGCTGTTATAGAAGGAAAACTCAACAAAAGACAACGAGTCTTGCCAGCTACCACTAAAATCCATCACAACAGCTCTCAACATATCCTCTAAAATATGGATAGTTCTCTCATATTGGCTATCTGTCCGGGGGTGATACGCTGTACTCATAGCCAATCTAGTACGCAAAGCTGTTTGCAGACTCTTCCAAAACCTGGAAGTAAACCTCGGATCACGATCTGAAACAATCGAAACTGACATACCACGCAATCTCACCACGAAATCTACGTACAGCTTCGCCATCTTCTTCAAAAAATAGGTCATTCTATAGGGAATGAAGTGCGCAGACTTCGACAATCTGTCTATCACAACCCAAACCGCATCACAACCTCTGCTGGAATTCAAGGCATGATACATCTTCCTTGCACCAGGATGGACAATAAGTCTACTGCAATGCGCTTCTCTCAAGATCTCCTCCTTCAGGTCGATCAGATTTGGCACAATCAGCCTGCCACATAATCTCAAACAACCATCTGAAGAAACGGATTAGTCCTCCAATTGACCAAATCTCACCTTAAGCTTCAACTCATGGATGGATGGATCAGTCTTCTGAGCTGCCCTAATGCTAGCAACAATCTGTGGCTCAGCTTGAAAAGAAGACACCACAACATAATCCTCAGCTGGGTAAAATCGCCAACCAGTAGTGCTTAGATGCTCATGGACCCCCGAAATCTGCATCGAAGCCAGCATCGCCACTTGAGCCTTCGCTCAATGCATCAGCAACTACATTCACTTTCCCAGGCTGATATTTGATCTAAAAATCAAAATATTTAAGCAGATCCATTCACCTACGCTGTCTCATGTTCAAATCTGACTGAGAAAACAGATACTGCAGACTCTTGTGGTCGGAGTACACCACAAATTGCTCACCATACAAGTAGTGGCGCCAAATCTTCAAAGAAAAAACCACTGCTGCTAACTCCAAATCATGAACTGGGTAACGAGTCTCATGCGGTTTTAACTGACGAGAGGCATACGCAATGACTCGACCATTCTGCATCAACATACAACCCAATCCATTCAAGGAAGCATCTGCACAAACCACAAAACCACCTGAACCACACGGCAAAGCCAACACAGGCGTTGTAGTCAGCTTCTCCTTGAGCAATTGAAAACTATTCTCGCATTGCTCATTCCACACACTTTTCCTTCTGAGTCAACTGCGTAATTGGCTTAGCTATACTAGAAAATCCTTCTATAAAAAGCCTATAATAGCCAGCAAAACCCAAGAAACTACGAATTTCAGCAACACTCATGGGACGCTCCCAGTTAATCACTGCCTCAACCTTACTGGGATCCACAGAAATACCATCGACTGAAATCACATGACCCAGAAACACAACTCGGTCTAACCAAAACTCGAACTTGGAGAACTTAGCATACATCTACGTGTCTCAAAGCGTCCAAAGATCCAACTTCAAATGCTCTTTGTGCTGCATCAGAGTCTTAGAGTACACCAAAATAATCACAAACTGATCGATGAACTCTCTAAAGACTCGGTTCATCAAGTCCATGAAAACCGCGGGAGCGTTCGTCAAACCAAAAGGCATAACTAGAAACTCATAATGCCCATACCTCATACGAAACGCAGTCTTCTCAACATCCTGCTCTCGGATGTGCAACTGATGGTACCCCGAACGAAGATCGATCTTAGAAAACACAGCCGAACCCTGAAGCTGATCAAACAAATCATCGATCCTAGGCAAAGGGTACTTATTTTTCATTGTCGCCTTATTCAACTGCCTAAAGTCGATACACATCCTCATCGACCCGTCCTTCTTCTTAACAAACAAGATAGACGCTCCCCACGGGGACATACTAGACCTAATAAAACCCTTCTCCAGCAAATCACTAAGTTGAACCTTAAGCTCCCTCAACTCAGAAGGCGCTAAATGATACGGAGCACACGAGATCGGAGCTGTACCAGGTACCAACTCAATGATGAAGTCTATCTCCCTCCTCGGAAGAAATCCAGGAATCTCCTCCGAAAACACATCCGGGAAATGTCGAACCACGGGAACCCTACCAAGCTCTACGCTCGAAGAAGGCATAGATCATAAAACCAGCATTCTCTAGCGACAATAGGCTAAACATCTCCATCGCAGAGACTAAAGGAATCTTCAACTGGGAATCTTGACCATAGAAATTCCATTTCTCGCCAGTCTGGGGCCTAAATCGCACAACGCCATGGAAACAATCCACAGTGGCCCTATAGCTAGACAACACGTCCATTCCCACTATACAGTCAAAATCCCACATCACAAGCCTAATCAGGTTAGCTAACAACACATTCTCACCAAACCTAAGAACGCCATTCAACAAAATCTCTTGGGAGAACAGGCTGGCGTCGACAGGAGTCGCTACAGACACAACATCACACAAAGCGTGGTATGCAAACCATGCTCAACCACAAATGCATCAGCAATAAACGAATGTGAGGCTCCTGTATCAAACAACACATGCGTAGGAAAATCAAAAACAAAGCAAGTACCTGCTATCACTCCTCCGCCTGGCGTGCCCTCCGCTTGCTCCCTAGTGATGGCATTCACCTGGGCAAACTGAGGTCTGAAAATTGAGGATGGGAATGCTGTCCAAATCGCGAAGGACCAGACTGCTGAAACGGCCTAAAATGAGGCTCCCCTAACCTCTGCTACTGGGCGGAAATAGAATGACCTCTAGACGATCCACCTCGACCCTAAGGTGGAGCGACGGTATGCTGCGATCCAGACAAAGGAAACACTCTCGCAAAGTGTCCGTACTGACTACAGACGTTACACGAACCCTGCACACCTACACACGTCGCTGTAGGATGCTTTCCTCCACACTGACCGTAATACTCGACCCTAGAGCTACTGCCACTGCTCGAACTACCCGAGCCAGAAGAACTCGAACCAGATTTCTTCTTAAACTGACGACCACGAGGCCTAAACCTCTGGTGTCCGGGCTGCTGGGCTACCTGCTGCTGGGGTGGCTGAGACGACTGCACTGACTAGGAAGGTTACACCCCCGGAACTATGGGATGACTATCTTGCACCCCTTGCGGCCTAACACGCGACCGACGATTCTGCAGTCCTTTCTGGATGTCTATAGCCCTGTCCACCGCTTCTGCATAGCTCGCCGGTGAACCCGCCAACACAAAAGAATACAACTCTTCATTGAGCCCCTCCATGAACTTGTTCCTCTTTGCCTTCTCTCGGCCAGAAACATGCGGAACATAGGCAAGAAGAGAAGAGAATCTTTGGGCATACTCACTCACGGACATAGATCCCTGCACCAGGTTATCAAACTCTCGCTCCCTGGCGTTCTCAAAAGATTCCGGAACGTACTCCTGACGGAAGGCAGTACAGAAGCTACTCCACGAAATCCCTACACCTGTCTCCTCTAGAGTCCTCGAAGCACCTCTCCACCAACGCTCGGCACTTCTCCTCAATTGAAACGTAGCCAAACTCAGCCTACACTCATCGTCATACCTAACACGATCGAACAACCTGGTAATATGCTGCAACCAGGACTCAGCATCAGAACTAGGTTCATCACCATTGAACGTTTGAGGATTCATCCTCTGAAACCTCGCCATCACCAGTTCCATATCGTCCACCCAGCTGCCAACACATCTACCTCCAAGTCAATCTGTCTATCGCATCCACGACGAGGAACACTACGCTGCACTTCCTCTTTCTGACCTTCGGACTCTTCCTGAATCTGCCCTCTACCTCTACCCCAACGTCTAGGCGACAACTACGAAGGCACTAATAGGGTAAGGTCATGCAACAACAGATAAATCACATAGATCACATAATCACGCACATGCAACAAGCAACACTGTGCCTAGACTCAAGTGTGATCAAAAGAATCGAGCTTATCCTAGCTTAAGCTCTGATACCAAAAATGTCAGGCCTCGTGCACACATACAGAGTTAAACCAGGCAAACACTAGCGGAAGCAATAAAATAGTGGTTAAAATTTTGCTTTGGCCTGACTGAAAGATTACATAATTTAAAATAGTACAATACTCAAAATATCCGAGTTAATAAAATCCCTCAGTACAACAGTACAACATTCAACAGATACAAGCACTATAGAAAACAACTGAATACAATAATGAACAGGGCATCCCCCGGCTAACAGTGCTTATTCACATATATGCTATACGCTAACTGGGACACTCTAACCACCTCCTGGGGCACCTCCAGCTGGGTCTACTCCACGACCAGCAGAGTAACCATGATAACCTGAAAACACATACACAGGCAAACAACACCAAGCCCCAGAGGGACATGGGGTCAAAACCCAGTACGGAGAGCAATATCAAACAGCTAACGGCAAGCAATAAGTAATATGCAAATGCTATGCATGAGAACAAAGCTACAACCGAAACACAGGGAGCCAAAGAATCTCAAAGCTGATCAAGAACAGATACAACTGAACAGAAGTACAACAGTCAACAGTGGCCACGGGATGTGTGAGTATATGGGAGCTACCCAATCGTCTCAACACATGGCACCAGATGCAACACATAGCTCAATCCGCTATTGTCCAACTCATGTGATGTGGGAGCTACCCACTCCGCTCATAGTGGCTAACAGATCCCATCAGGGAGATGAGGTACGGGAGTTACCCGCTCGTCTCAACAGCATCCTGGTAGGCACAGAACAAAGATACAAGGCACGGCTACAACAGATCTGAGCTCAAGAGTTAATGCATGTATGCAACAGATGCAATGATCAACACAGAAACATACACATTACACAAAGCATACACAGCAGCAAGCATAATCACCTATGCTCAATCCAAAGCTGTAAAACAAGCCCACATCCGTACCTCAAGTCTTCTGTGCTACAATTACTACAACGGGGTCTCGAGAAACACAGAGCTGTCACCTGCTAAGCCATCACAAGCAACTACTCAAGAACCGAAACACAGAAAATCAACAGCTGTGAGCTACGAACTCAACCAGTGCTATTCCACCCCTCTGTCTCAAACAGAGAGCTTTAAACAAACACAAGGTAGGGTTCGAACACTTACCCCAACAATTTAGGACGGAACGCTAACAGACCACACAAGGGAGATGTCTTCGCACACCTCACCAGCTTCAAGCAAGCGTTCAAAAGCAGTATCCAACAAAGCGTAGCAAGAGGAGTCCAGCGCTACCACTCTTACTTCAATCGGAATTGTCTACCATCGGCAATCGAAGAAGATAAGGTTTGGTGAGTAGTAGCTAGTGTATAGCGACAGAGTAATCTTACGGGAAATATTCTAAGTGTGAGGAAACAATACAAAGTGACGAAGACCAAGTCATCTTATATACTCAAATCTGCTCAAGACCGCTGAACAGATCTCATCGAAAACTTAAGATATAAAGCTGATATTCCCGCTCGTATCCAGATCTCGCAACAGTTCTCACTCTACGCCCAGAACAGATCCCTTCCTAGACAAACGACGTCGCACAAGTCCACTATCGCAACTGGATGCGTCACCTGCTACTCAGATTATCACAAGCGCAAGAGGAACCTAAAACACAAAACGGCGTTGCTCTCTACACATTTAGATCTCTCTCGAATCTAAAGACCAAAGCTGCTCACTACTGAGTCTCGCCCGCTAAACCAAAATGCTGTCATTCCAACTAATCCAAACGACGTAGTTTAGCAACTCGCTACCAAACAAGCTAGCGTACTCTCTTCTGTTCAGCGACAACAGATTCCTTCACCACTGCTGAACACGATCACTCAATGATGACCAACACTCATATCTGAACAAATCCCCCAAGAAAACTCTAACTCTCTAGATCTGTTCCAAGTACTTATACAAAACCCGATAGCTTCTCCAAGCGTATCGACTCAAAGCTGAACACCTATACTCGTTCGCTCAAATCTGAATCCAATAAAACCCGATTAATTAACTCAATTAATCCTTCTAAACTTTCGGGTCTCACAAGGTCGCTCCGATGAAGGGTGTTATGAGATTTGGGAAGAAGGGTAAGCTAGCACCCCGTTACATAGGACCTTTCGAGATCCTAGACAGAGTGGGGACCTTAGCCTATCGAGTGGCCTTACCGTCGATCTTAGCAGCCGTGCATAACGTCTTCCACGTCTCCACGCTCAGGAAGTACGTACCGAACCCTTCGCATGTGTTGAACTTCGAGCTGATACAGCTCTCACCACAGATGGAATTTTTCTACCTAAATCGCATGCCTTATTATTTTATTTAACTATTTGCATGATTATTGCCTTACAATTTATTTAACTTGGATTTCGAGTCCTTTGGGAGTTTGTATTTAGATGATGCAAGGCTGGAAGGAAGACGACAGGGACACCAAGGTATTGAGGTTTTCAATGAAAACTTATTTCGAAGCCGTTTTAAATCATTTAGTAATTTGAGGGATTGATGATTTATTTCTTTTAAATGAGTAGCACTTTTGCTACTAAAAGGACAAGTTTTACACACACATGCATCACTATTAAAAATCAAATCTTCTTACCTTATTTCAACCTCATATTTTCGAAAATAGTAGGCTAGGAGGGGATTTCATTTTCATCAAACTTTCATTCAAATTTTCTAAGTGTAGAGGAGTAGCACCTTTTAACATTTTATATAGCAACTTTGAGCACTCTTTAAACACAAATATTGCCACTAATATACCTAATTATTCCTAAATTACCCTCACTAATCTACCACATCCTTATAAAAAGGAAACCCTAACCCTACTCCCTTCCCCAACCCCTTTGCACGCCGCCCCCTCCCTCTCCCATTTCCCTCTCCATTTTTTTTGTGGCTTAAGGCTTCTTCCTTGGCTTGGTGTGGTGTTCCTTGTCTTCCTCAAAGCCTACATCACTTCTTGGTTGTAAGTTTTACAAGAAAGGCAAGTACAAAGCTTGCTTGATGCACCTTTCAAGTCTATGTACATATTTATGTATATTTATGTTATGGTGATTTGATTGAATCTAATTTGATGCACATCAATACTGTTTAATGTTATTCATTAATGTATTTTGCAGCCTAGATCAGTTCTGGACCTTTGGTGAAGGAGAGGAGTTGAAAGGATAGGGTTTGGGTTGTGTAGAGTTTGTGGCTCTATCCCCCTCTCCAATTTGGCTTCGGGTTGAGACATTCTCAGTCCACTCATGGCTTGAAACAGCCTTTGGATAGATCATGTGGAGCCTTGGAGGCTGAGGATGGAGAAGAAGGTTAAGGCCGATTGGTGTGTGAGTGAGTTTGCGTTTGTGTTGTCAAGGGTGGCTCTTGAAGGGAGGAGAAGTCTAGTAGGGCTTAGGTTTTGTTTCAAAGGGGTTAGGAAGATGCTGGAGTCAAGGGAAGGGCTGGTTCGAAGTTGTGTTTCTAGCCTCTCCCAGATGAGTTCATGTGCGTGACTAGTAGGGTTACAGCATCGGTGTGGTCATTTCAGATATCTTTTTGAATTAAGTTTATTCCCATTGCTAGACCATCACGTTAGGGTCACGTGGGTCCAAATTTGGGTTGATTTGGTTAAGAAATAGATTTTTAATGATTTTTACGATTTTGTCGCGCAGAGCTATTCCTGTCGGGGAATTTTCGGGAAAGTTGGGAAATTGAGTCTTAGAGGCTGCCAAAATTCATGAATGACTTTATTTGATGATTTAAGAATATTACGAACTGTTTAAGCATTTTTAGAATTTATGAGATTTTTGAACATTTTATGAAATTTAAATGCCTAGAAAATGATTTTTAACATGTTTGACTATTTAAAGTGCATATGTTTACTTTTGCAGTATTTATGGGCAGAATTTTCATGAGGTTATGAAATTTTTTATTTATTGAGGATTTGAGAAATTTATTTTGAGGCAAGAACGAGTAAATATGATTTTGAATGATGGGACTTGATTGTGGTTTTTCTATGACGGATATGGGGTCGGGAGATGTTCTGCTTGCCATATCAAAATGATGGGTCTGGGCTTCGGATAAGTACTGGAGTGCCTTTCCAACCTAGTACTAGTGTTTATTATCTTGATAAAGCGACATGAGGTTGAGGGACCACAATCGAGGAACGGAATTCACGAGGAAAATGTTTTAGAAAGATCATTTTATTTATGCAAAGATTTTTAGTCATTTTGAGCATGAAATGTTTTAATGCATATCTTTTAAGCCAATAAACTATTTTAAGTATAAATATTTTAATGCATGTGCATGTATTATTTAGTACTCGTTATACTGTAGTTTTGTACTGTTGAGTTTTTAGACTCACTATGCTTGGATGGTGCAGATGAGGCTGAGATCGAGATTGAGGGGCAGGATTCCTGAGCGGATTGTAGTCATGCTTGGCACCTACTCAGCGACCTCTTGATTCCGCTTAGAAGTTTCAGTCATTTTAGTATATGTTGACTTGTTTTGAGAAAAATATATATTTCTTATGCATGAGGATTTTTATGACTTAGACAAGTTTTAGTTATCATGCAAGTTTATTTTATCGTTTAAGACTTTTATTATTCTTTGAAACCTTAAGATAATGACTTACTATTATTGCTTCATTTACAGATATTCTTATCACCTATCATGTGAGAGTTAGTATTTTTAAAAAAAGAAAAAAATATATATCTAGCATTTTATTTCTGCACTTAAGATTTCTTTTAAAACAAATATAGTTTAAGAAGTGAGGGATGTCACACGTGATCTCTTATGATGTGGTGCCTTATGTCTATGTGCTTTGTCTGTAATGCAGCACAGGGTTCTGAGTGATGACTATGGCACTG
This sequence comes from Dorcoceras hygrometricum, assembly GCA_001598015.1. Classification (NCBI taxonomy): domain Eukaryota; kingdom Viridiplantae; phylum Streptophyta; class Magnoliopsida; order Lamiales; family Gesneriaceae; genus Dorcoceras; species Dorcoceras hygrometricum. The sequence goes on along the minus strand of KQ990652.1, from coordinate 10,095 downwards.
GTATTGTCATAGAAGATAGGAGCTTCAAAAGCATCAATGTCGCAATCCTTAAGCTGATGTTGAATCCATAAGATCTGAGCACAACAGCTTCCAGCTGCTAGATACTCTGCTTCAGCTGTGGACGTAGCAATCGATGTTTGCTTCTTACTAAACCAGAAAATCAGCCAATCTCCCAAAAATTGACAAGTCCCACTTGTCCTTCGCCTATCAATTCTACAACCTGCGTAATCTGCATCACTATAACTGATTAGTTGAAAACTGGAGTCTTTGGGATACCAAAGACCCACATTGGAAGTTCCTTTGAGATATTTTAAAATCCGTTTAACTGCAATGTAATGAGATTGTTTAGGCTCAAATTGGAATTTAGCACACATACAGACAACAAACATGATGTCTGGTCTGCTAGCAGTCAAGTAATGCAATGAGTCTATAATACCGCGATATAAAGATACCTCAATGGTACATCCAGATTCATCTTTGTCAAGTTTAATTGAAGAACTCATCGGGGTAGCTGCTGCTGAACTATTCTCCATTCCAAACATCTTCAGCAGTTCTTTCGTATACTTAGCTTGATTGATGAATATTACATTCTCAAGCTGTCTTACTTGTAATCCTAGAAAGAACGTCAACTCTCCCATCATGCTCATCTCGAATTTTTCCTGCATCAATTTAGAAAACTTCTGGCACAATTTAGGGTTATTTGACCCAAAGATAATATCATAAACATATATTTGTACCAAAAGAACATGATCATTTTTCACAAATTTAAATAAGGTCTTATCAACTGTGCCTATTACAAAATCATGATCTATAAGAAACTTTGAAAGTGTTTCATACCAAACTCTGGTTTATTGTTTCAACCCGTATAGAGTCTTATCCAGTTTATAAACGCGATCTGGATATGTATGATTTACAGAGCCAGGAGGTTGTGCAACATATACTTCCTCAGTCAAGATTCCATTTAGAAATGCACTCTTTACATCCATCTGAAAGACTTTGAAGTCTTTGAATGCAGCATATGCAAGAAACATGTGGTTGGCCTCTAATGTGCTACAGGAGCGAAAGTTTCATCAAAGTCTATTCCTTCAAGTTGTCTAAAACCTTGAGCTACTAGTCTAGCCTTGTTTCTTATAACAACACCATCCTCATTCAGTTTGTTCCTAAAGACCCATTTAGTTCCTATCACTGAATGATTATTAGGTCGAGGAACTAACTGCCATACATTGTTTCTCTTAAATTGACTAAGTTCATCTTGCATAGCATCTATCCAGCTCGAGTCTACTAAGGCTTCTTCTATCAGGTTAGGTTCTATATGAGAAATGAATGCTGAATTGAAGTACTCATGCATAAGCTGGCCTCGTGTGCGAACAGGAGAATTTACATACCTATGATCTGCTTGGGTGGATGATTTTTATCCCACCGAAGGTCAGATCAGATTGGATTTTCTCCCTGTTCAGCTCGGATGTCTGGCTGTATGGCTTCATCTTGATCACCCGATACTGAAGCTGGTCTGGATACCACTTGATGGATTGTATCATCGGCTTGTGCATCATCTTGGGCAATAGTCATTTCATCTCCAGCAGCAGGCACACTGGTTGCGATATGTTCCTGCACTTGGTCATGATTAGTCAAATCAATGACTTCTATGTTACCTGTCAGATCAACTTGTGAAATTGAGATGTCATCGTGTGGTATGTCCAATTCTTGCTGGTTGTCAGCTGAATATCTAATTTGTGGCACGTCATCACTAGATTCGTCTAAGCTGGTTGATTCCAGACGTGTACACAAGTCATTTAAGCTCGCAGCTGTTTGAGCGAAAGCTGGTCTCATCGAACACAATGTGAGTTGATTCTTCAACCGTCAAGCTCCAATTGTTAAACACTCTATGGACTTTGATCACGGCTGAGTATCCAAGAAATATACCTGCATCATATTCAGCATCAAAGGCAGTTAGATGCTTTTTTCCATTGTTATGAATAAAACATCTGCATCCATATACCCTGAAATAAGAAATGTCAGGTTTCTTGCCACTCTAGATCTCATATGGGGTAACTCCATGATTCTTGTTAATCATCGATCTGTTCTGAGTGTAGCAAGCTGTGTTAACTGCTTCAACCCAAAATTTTTGATAAATGCCGAAATCAGCAATCATAGTTCTAGCAGCTTCTTTTAAAGTACGATTTCTCCTCTCAGCTAACCCGTTCTGCTGAGGAGTTCTAGTTGCTGAAAGCTCATTCTTTATTCCAATATCTTCCAGATAAGAGGACAGTTTATGATTTAAAAACTCAGTACCTCTATCACTCCTTATCCGATTGATATTGCAAGATTTGTCATTTTGCAAACGTTTTAAAATTTTTATCAGCTGGTCAGCGGTTTGATCCTTTGATTTAAAAACACCACCCATGTAAATTTATTATCAACAACAACAAGGGTGTAATTTGTTCCCCCTAAGCTGGTTACGGGGACGTCGCACTAACTTATCAAAACGACGTAGCATCAATCCCTCTAGCGCTCCTCAGATCTTGGTCACAGCTGAATTCATCAATCAACACCGTTGACCATCGTTGACATCTGAACAATTAGAAACCACTAGCCGTTGCTGAATTCCTCGCGCAAAAGCTCACAGCTGCCTCTCGCTACACTCTCACTGCTGAGATGACTAGCGTTGACATCTGGTCATGCTACTACTGAATACACAATACGACGTCGCATTACCTCCAACAACGCCACATCTGACCAGTGCTCAAAACGACAGAGCTTTGCTTCCTGCTTGCAACAACTCACGCAAACACACAAGGGCACATCTAAGCATCCAGATTTCACTAAAAACTGAAATTCTAAAAATCACTAAATCCTCAAATCTGAAAACCCGATACTCAGAAACTCAATTAGCTAATTCCAAACCAAATCTAATTAGCCAATTAATCATACTTAGCAAATTCTAGTCCTCACATTTGTGATTTTGAAAGTTAACTGTATAACCATTGTCACACAGTTGACTTATGTTGATAAGATTATAACACAGGTTCTCAACAAGAAGGACATCAGAGATTGAAATGTTACCATAGGTAAGCTTACCCTTACCCACAGTGTTACCGTGTGAGTTGTCAACAAAAACAATTTTGGCTCCTTTGTGTTGCGTCAGATCTGATAATAGCTTTGAATTGCCAGTCATGTGTCTCGCACAGCCACTGTACAAATACCATTTGTTTGAGTTCTCTGTTGTGTACCTGTTATCCTGCAATCACAAAAATAAACTTTTGGTACCCAATTTTACTAGGGTCCAGATCGGATTACCCCTTTCGGGACCCATACATGAATTACCTTAACAATTTCCCAGTATGGATGTCCACAAAGGTTCATGCTGAATTTTTGTGCGATCTGTTAAGCTTTGGTTTCGTACTTTGACCATTCAGATCACGCTTGGGCTGAACCTTTTCCCATTTAGCCTTTGTTGAACCACGCCTTTCCTGGTTAGGAACATACGACTTAGGTCCAGCTTTCGCCTTATCCTTCTAAAGTCTGTTCGTTAGCCAGCTGGGCTTACAGTTCTCAGGCCTCATGTAGCCAATACCATTTTTACCCTTATGGTTCAGATGTCCAGTGGTCTGGTCATCATACTTTACCGACTCGCAAACATCATGTATCACACTGGCTTTGACAAAATTCATTTTCTTGAATTTGTCATCGGCCAGATCTGAATGAGTACATGTTTCCTCTGAGCTGCTTTAACCAAAGCTGAAACCTAAGCCAGTTTTGTCATTTAATGGCTTCTGGGTTTCATGCAGCTTACTTAAGGAATCGAAGACTGAGTCCAGGAACTCATCACTTGATTTAATCTTTCAGATGAGAGTTCACAGGACCTTGTTCTCAAGGAATCATTCTCAATTTTCAGCGTACTCAACTCAGTTTGTAAACTGTCAGTTTCCCCAAGCTAAGCAGTTCTTGGTTCAGCTGAACTATTTTTCAAACATACATTTCCAGCCTTAATCTCCTCGAATGTTTGAGATAGCTTTCTGTACTCATGGACCATCTCATTAAGTGCGTTGATCATGTGTAAATTCACTATTTGAGAAATCGAATAACTCATCATCAATAGTTTGTTTTGCCATCAAGCAGTGGACTTCTTCCTTCTCACTCTCACTTGATGAGCTGCTTGATGTTGTTTCAGAGTCTGAGTCCGCCCAATTTCTGTTGCTCTCCTCAGCAACAAGTACCTTCCGGTCATTCTTTTTGTTGGGCCTCTTCTCATATCTGTTGTGGACCGCTTGTCATCTTTCTTAGGCCTGTTGCAATCAGCTGCAAAATGCCCTGGTCTGCCACAGTTATAACAATTTTTATAAGTAGAAATCTTTTCAGATTTATGTGCATTGTTATAATTAAAAGAAGGGTTTTGAGATCTTCTCATAAATCTCCCAAACTTCTTTATGAAGAGGGACATGACGTAGTTGCTGATTTGCTCAGCTGTCTTGCTTGGTGAGCTCTATTCTGAAGTTGTAGCTACAAGAGCCTTCGTGGGTTGTGAGGTTGATGGTCCAGCCTCTGATCTGGTTTCCAGCTCAAACTCATAAGCTTTAAGATTTGAAAACAGATCATGGAGTTTCAGCTTGTTTAGATCTTTCGATTCTCGCATTGCCATCATCTTCACGTCCACTGTCAGGCCTCGTGATAACAACAGAGTAAAATCACACAATTACAAGCGGAAGCTACTAAAAAACGGATAAAATTTTAGCTTTTGGCCTCACGGTTTAAAACAATATAATTTAAAATATGACAATACTCAAAATAGATATCCCAGTTTACAAAACTAACCAAACAAAGGCTACAACAAACAACAAGGCATCACAGAAAATGGTATCCCCTGGCTATCAGCCAGCTACAATAGCCAAAGAATCACCCCGGGACATCCCACCCGCGGTGATACCAGTGCATATAAATAATTTACATAACTGGGACACTCTAACCACCTCTTGGGGCACCTCCAGCTGGATTAAACCCACGACCAGCTGCAACACCTGGATTCCTTAAAAACAACACAGGCAACAAAACAACCAAGCCCCAGAGGGACATGGGGTCAAACCCCAGTACGGAGAGCAACTATAAAACAGCAGTAAACAGCAAGAATAAAATGCAGATGCTATGCATGAGACCAAGGATAACAGCCGAAGGCTACAACCAAGGAAGGGAGCCAAAGAACTCAATGCACAGCTCAACGGAATCTGCAATAGATATGTGTGGTCACGGTGAGTGTAGGACATGTGGGAGCTACCCACTCACCCATACTCGCCCACCAATACCAGATGCATCAACAGCTCAACCTGCCGTTGCCCAACCTATGAACTGTGGTAGTTAACCACTCGGCGCATAGGGTCTAACAAATCCCAGCAGGGAGATGAGAGTGCGGAATCACCGCTCTCCCTCGCATCCTGGTAAGAAAACAGAGCAACAACAACAAAGCAATGGCTGCAATAGCTGAAATGAGATGATAATGCGTGTATGCAACAACTAGCATAAATCATATGCAAAACAGCAAACATACACAACCATCTCACGATATCAGCAACTACAAAGGGGTCCCGAAAAATCTGATACTCAACCTGCCGAACACACAACGCACAAAACATAAATCATACGGGACACAAGCACAGAATTCACGGCTGTGAGTTATACACTACAACCAGCTATTACTCTACCATTCAACTCAATCAAGAAGCTCATAACAAAGCTCTAAGGTAAGATATTATCGCTAATTCGAAAGGCTACCTGAATAGCGAACACAGGCCGAAGTAAACAACTTCGCGATCTTACTTCCAGCTAACAACAGCCTCCAAGAATGGTATAGAATGAAAGAGCTTCACGAGAGGAGTCCAGCGCTATCTCAAACGTACTAAACGATGACCGGAAACGACGAGAATTACCGAAGAAATGCTACGGTTGACAGTGTTCTAGGGTTCGAAGCAACGAACAACAATCGGGAGAAAATATCGCTAAGTATGGAATCTGATATCTAGTCGAAGACCAAGTCTTCTCATATATATACACTTCACACCAGCTGACAGCAGCAAGAGCGGGTTCCACCGACAAAACCAGTCGACATCGCTGAAAACCCAACCAGCAGTCAAAAGACAAACCAACAGCTGAATATACTACAACAGATTCCTACTGCTGGACACTAAAACTGCCAACAGGTGGAAAACCCAACGGCTGAATTCCTCAAACAACGCTACGCAAAACGGCGTCGCATCAACTTAATCAAACGACGTCGTATAGAACACGTCATCATATCTGTCGACAGCTGATCACCTAAACCAGCAGCTGGATAAAATAACGCAATAGATTCCTCAACCGTAAACGTATAACGCGACCACCAGCTGATACCCTAAATGCTGCGTTTCAACTAAATTCAAACGGCATCGCATAACCCAACAGTTGATCGCTACTAGAGGAAACACACCAACTGCTGAATACCCAAAACGACGTAGTTTCACCCAACGGCTGGTCGCTACTAAGAAACGGGCTAACAAACCAACAGTTGGTTCCTATTCATCAAAACGTCGTCGCTTCAGGGTTCTATAACGTTGTCTGCTGATTCTTGTGACTACAACACCAACGTCAGAATCCACGTCAGCGCTGCTGCTGCTTCTCTCGCAATAGCTGGTAGCAATACAACGACTGAATCCAACACTTAGACACAACTCAAAAATTCGAAAACTTCCAGAATTGCTCTAAATGTGAAATCTGACCCAAAAATGCAAACCAACCTTCAAATAGAAATCTGAACCACCGGAATTCTTTAAAAACCGATTAATCCAACAATTAATCTTCTATTACATTTTCAGGTCTCACATTTCTCCCCCTCTAAAAGGATTTCGTCCTCGAAATCACTCAACAATTCCGGAACACATCACAGCAACAGAAAGCGAAAACAGAAATTCTCCTAACACATGGCCAAGAATTCAAGATAACTGAGCAAACAATTAACAACAGCTAGGGACAATAACAACCAGAAGCTACTAACTACTGGAAATCTAGCACCACAACTATTCAAACAGATGCGGCCACTCGCGCTGCATCTTTTCTTCCAGCTCCCAAGTAGCTTCTTCCCTACCATGTTTGCTCCATTGCACCATCACCAACGGAATGGTTTTGTTCCACAATTGTTTCTCTTTTCTGCCTAGGATCTGCAAGGGATATTCCTGATAACTCAACGTTTGATGTAGCTCGACCTCGT
>KQ990651.1:9002-24835 GCA_001598015.1 Dorcoceras hygrometricum | reverse complement strand
GAATGACGATATTTGTATTGTTGTTTCGTATTGATCGTCTCCCGGCTGTATATTCTATGTTCTTCCGCTGCCTCGCCGGGGGGCGGATCCGGATCCCCAACACCATCAACATAATTTATTATAAAATCTGTTAAACGGGCTCAATAACAGCACGTGTTTAACGACTCTTGGAAACAGAGTAAACTTGTCAATTTTACAAAAGGTGAAGGTTATTTGTGCCTAATAAAATTTCACAAGGGTGAACCATATATTTTCAATATTTCAAAGGGGGGTTACGTGCAAGAAACTCTTTTGGAAATTTTATATTTTTGGTTTGAAATTTGTATTGCGTTTCAATTTAGGGAAGTTAACGGTCTTGGTCCATTCCATTGATTTTCCTTTTTTCCTGATTTATTTCTTTCACTAAAATGTTGCATTATGCCGGAATGATCATGCGAAACCGAAAGATATAGCATGGACATTGCTAATGTGTTTGATGTTACTACGAGGGAAAAACACTTTTTATGAACTTGATGTCAATAAATTGGCAATCTAGAAATTCATTTCGGCCAATTGAACTTCTCGAACGGTTTCTTTTTATGAACCAAAAATATTTGTGCCAAAATAACATATTCCAAGAAGAATAAAAGATCTTTGACACATAGTGGATCTTGAATTACTATTTCTCCATCTCCTTAACCAAATCCACCCATAATAGGATTACTCGTTAATGGTTGATCAAATCTGATGGATACCTTCTGAAACAAGAAGTTCTAGTCAAACAGGGATAATATCAACTACTTGAACTTCTTCCGACGGATCAGTTATGGTTTTCGTATCCCCCATTTTCTTTTCGGATGATTTTACTTATTATACCTGCTCTTGTAGCCTTATAAATTGTATTGTTACTCTTGCTTCCGTCGGGAATCTGACCCTTCCGCTATTTCCCCCTACGTACATAGGATATTTTAAGAACTGAACATCCTTCTTAGTAGAGGATACTTGAGATATATTGTTAGGGCATTGACTCTTTTCAGGCGTAGATTTACAAGGATGATCAGTAGGTAGAGCCGTTGAAGGAAGTAAGGAAGTTAAGGATAAGGCTTGGAGATAGTTAGAAGTGGGTTCAGCTCCTTGGAATATAAGGCTAAAGATATCAAGTGGATATTTCTGAAACGACTCGACTCACTGAAATATTTTCCTTTAAATAAAAGGCATAAATTTTTTTTCACTATTCACGTGAATAGTACTATTCACGTGAATAGTGTCCTCGATAGTTTACCCAAAAATCTTTGCAAAATTAAACTTGATGCGACTAAGAAAAAAAGAATTTTCGAATAATGTCATACCGCGATAAAGCGTATATCCCAACAAAATTTTCAAACGAATTAAATATCAACTTTCAAACTCTGAAATAAGAATTTATTACAAAAAAATAACTAACTAAAGGAAATAACAATACTAAAAATACAATTTTTAAACTTCAACATCAGAACTTTAAAAAGACTTTAAACTGTGAACTTTAATCTTTAAACTAAAAACTTTAAACATTATCGTAAAAAAAAAAACTTTAAATAAGCTTCATCTAAAATCTAAAGAGGGCGGGGAGTGATTGCCGGTGCCAAGAGGTTGTGCGGACAATGAGCGGCTCCTGTCAGGCTTCTAGAAGCGAAGGGGCACATGAATGAACCGATCCCACATCGGAATGAGAGGGATTACGAGACTATGATGTTATAGATGTAACTGAGGTTAGTTGAGGAAGGCTTATCAGATTTAATTGGTACTACTCATACAAACAAGGTGCATCTTCTTTTCGGGAGCTCATCACTTAAGAACTCCAAAGTTAAGCGTGCTTGACTTGGGACAAATTTTGGGAAGGGTGACCTCTGGGAAGTTTCTCAGGGTACGTACGAGTGAGGACAAAACACGCTGGAAATATTACTGTTGGTACAGTGGGGACAGTCGTTAAATCTGGGACGTTACAGTTGGTATCAGAGCCGACCTCTCTTAGTACGGTGTGGTTCGGGGACGAATCAAGCGGAAGCTGGTGGGCATGTGAGGTCCGAGGCTCAAAAGAGGGCGGAGAGTGATCGATGGTGCCAAGAGGTTGCATGGACAATGAGCGGCTCCTGTCAGGCTTCTAGAGCCGAAGGGGCACATGAATGAACCGATCCCACACCAGAATGAGAGAGATTACGAGACTGGGATGTTATAGGTGTAACTGAGGTTAGTTGAGGAAGTCTTATCAGATTTAATTGGTACTACTCATACAAACAAGGTGCATCTTCTTTTCTGGAGCTCATCACTTAAGAACTCCAAAGTTAAGCGTGCTTGACTTGGGACGAATTTTGGGATGGGTGACCCCCTGAGAAGTTTCTCAGGGTGCATGCGAGTGAGAACAAAACATGCTGAAAAGATCAATGTTGGTACAGTGGGGACAGTCGTTAAATTTGGGGCGTTACAATTTCTCTCAACACAAGTTTTCCTTATGTAATCTTGACACCAAAAGCGTTGTGATAAGTAGCTCCAATGTTTAGATTTTCTCTTAACCATGCTCCAACGTTTGGATTTTCTCTTAACCCTTAATCCTTAATGTTTAGAGTTTCTCTAAGGATCCCCTTAACATAGCCCCTGAGTGTCAAATCCAATCCTCCAAAAAATAATCCAGGATTCGTCATGTACCAACTAACTACTCCCACTGCTTGTGCAATATCCGGTTTAGTGCAAATCTAAAAAAAGATCGAACCCCGCTGTCAATGCATAAGGTATTCGAGACATCTCCATCTTCTCTGCTTCATTACTAGGATCCATATCATAGGATAACTTGAAGTTAACGTTAAGAGGGGTTGATATTGACTTATTGTCTTGCATGTTTAAGTGGTGCAAGACTTTCTTCAAATATTTTTTCTAGGAAAGCCAAGTTAATTCTGTCTCGATGAACTTTCATCCCTAAAATCTTGTTTGCTGATCCAAAGTCCTTCATATCAATTTCCTTAGCCAATTGTACCTTTTCTTGGACACGATCTTTGTTGGGGCCTGGGGCCTGCTACCAATATATCGTCCACATACAACAGCAAAATGATATAATCATTTTCATCAGACCTCTTGAAATATGTGCAAGGGTCTGCACTAAGTTTGTTGTATCCAAGACTCATGATATGTGAATCAAATATATTTTAACAACATCTTGGAACCTGTTTGAGACCGTACAGAGATTTCTTCAACCTACAAACCAAATCCTTTGCTTTTTCATCAAAACCTTCTGCTAGAGCACGTAAATTTATTCTTCAAGATCTCCATGAAGAAAAGACGTTTTCACATCTAGCTGTTCTACATGTAGGTCAAACATCACACACAACTCTAACATGACTCTGACTGTATTGAGCCAAACCACAGGAGAAATATCTCGTTGAATTCAATGTCTTCTTTCTACGCATATCCTTTCACCACTAATCTGGCATGATACCGCTTCACTTGGTTATTGCAATCACGCTTGATCTTAGAAACTCATCTATTACAGATGGCTTTCCTCCCACGTGGTAGGGTAACAAGATTCCAAGTTTTATTTCTGTCTAAACCCTACAGTTGTTCTTGCATTGATGTCATTCACAAGGAAATATCTGAGCTTCGAGTGATCTCTTGGAAATTCGATGGCTCATCGTCCTCTGTTAGTAGACAGTATGTGATGGATCTGTGTCAACAGATCCAGATTGAATTTTGAATTACACAAAACTTACTATTGTGTTTCTAACAATTCTACTTAGTGTACAGATATTAGCTATCGAAGATGGATCAGATGGAGAAAATCAGCATTTCTTTTGGAAGAAGTTGTGATCAGCAACTATGACGCCAGCAATATCAGCAGACAACTAGATGGATCAGCAATGATGACGTCAGCATGTCTACTGGAAGTAGCTGTGATCAGCGATGATGACGTCAGCAGTGATGTCATCACAATCAGCAGTTGGATCAGACGTAGCGCTAAACAGAAGATGCAACCAGCTGTTGCAAGCATTCATCTGTTGCAAGAAGCAATCAGCTGGAAGCAGACGAGAGCTATAGTACAACCTGTCGTTGGGTAATCCAGTCGCAGGCTACACTGTTTTGCATATCCAGTCGACAGGAAATCCAGACGCAAGCTACAGTACAACCAGTCGATGGTACTTGATGTTACCGATAGCAAAACGATGTCGTTTGGATAAATGGATACGACAGCGTTTTGCCTTCGCGCTAAGGCTTAGTCGATGGATTTTGCGATGGTAATAACCAGCAGGTAGCTACAGTACATCCAGACAAAACTACAGTAGTTTGTACACCCAGACGCAAGCTACAGTGATCCAGTCGCAAGCACTTCAAGACCAACGTTTGGACAACCAGCTGCAAGCACAGACTTTCAAATGGTATCGTTACCACCAGTTGTACAACCAGACGCAGTAGTTGAAGATACAACCAGTAGCGAAGCAGTTGATGAATTATATTATGAAGATTTACTAAAGCTGGATGTCAACTGCTGAGCCTAATTCAAATGTTGAAGACGACAAAAAGCCTGCAAAAGAAAGGACACGAGGACAACTCCTTGTCGGTTCTTTACAGAACATATTTCAAACAGGAAGAATTTGTGTCCAACGGATTGAATTTGAACAAAGGCTATTTAAGGGAGAAGATTTGAAGGAAGAAGATGATGAGTGATGATATTTTTCGAGAGGATTAAAAATACAGAGGGAAGAAATACTGGAGGACGAAGCAGTAGACCACCATTAGAGAGGAGCGCATAACGAGTGTCTACTGCTGAGTCTCAATCAGCTTTTGTAGAAGCATTTCCCTAGTGTGTGAGATTTATTCATTCGAGACTTGTGCTTACACTGTAAATCTCACACACACAGAGATTCATTCACATTCATTGTATAGTGAATGAATCTCAAATCCAATACAAAATCAGATCTCGTCCAAGCACGACGACGTTAAACTCTATATTTGTAGCCTTTCTCACATAGGCATAAAACAAGTGAGTGACAGCCGAGGGCTGGTAGAGTCTAGGAGTTCTCGCAGCTGCTGGTTGCGGGATCGGGTCTGTACACGATGTATCGATCAAATCTTCTAGTGGAACCTCGGAGGAAGAAGGGGAGACGTAGGACATTGAAGTCCGAACTTTCATAAACAAACAGCTGGTTCATTTCTTTAAGCTTTCCGCATATGCATTTTACATTTAGCACTCACGCATACACCATTGCACACAGAGTAAGTCGAACAGATTTCTGTTTACAGAAATCTGGTTGCAACATTTTAAAATTTAGGATTCAGTTCTGGTGTTTTCCGCATGATTTTATTTCATACCAGATCTGTCTCCGGTGCTCTGTTTTTATTGTTCAAGAAACCGAGGTATTGCACCTCATAATAGCAGCGCAAAACTTTTAATCTTTCAATAGCAGCGCTGTTAAGTTGATTCTTCGGTCCTAACAAGTGGTATCAGAGCGGGTTGTTTTGAACGAGCACTCATTTTAAAACGCATGTGCTATTTTTTTTAAATGTTTTTAAATGTTTTTTAGAAGCTTATATTATGAAGGCTAGATGAAAATGATTTGTTTTATATATAGAACTGTTTTCTCTTGATGAACTGTCACGGAATGCGCGAGTTCCGTGCAGATGCCAAGATCCTATTTCGATTGTGCTATAAGTTCACCTGGAGCGAGACTCGGTGACAGCACATGGGACGAAATAGGAGAAATGAAAATCTGAGCTTTAGTTGTCACATTTTCTTTCTGGTTTTTCATATGTAAGTAACTCAGAAGCACATGTTATTATTTGAAACAATATTTAAAGTGCTCTGATAGTTTTCAAACTTTCTGTTATGCGGAATTCCAGCTAGTGCTTCATTTTATTTTAAATGATTTGAGCTTATATTAGAAAAAATAGGGAGAGTTTTTATTAATCTCTCGTCCGCATATTATAAGGTAAAGCAGAATCACACTTTCAGCTATTTCAAAATCATATCGTTCATACATACGGTTCTTTCCAAAATCTGTTTTGATTTTCAAAATCAAAATTCTTGCTGTCACGTTGTTTTTGTTGTGACAGTGTAGGGAGAGCTTTGATTTAAATTTCGTGAAGACCAGCTTTCGACCTCTTTTTGATTCCCACAAAAAGGGAGAGAATTGTTAGACCATGCATTTGTTATTTAAAAGTTTTGTGTAAATCAAAAAGGGAGAGATTGATGGATCTGTGTAAAACACCAAGGAAAAGATGAACCAGCTGGAACATCAAAGAGAACCAGCTGGAACAATAAGAATCAGCTGATGCGCAAAGAAGTGAACAGTAGAAGTCTGGGAGACGCAAGTGTAAGATGAACCAGCTGGAACGCTAAGGAGAAGATGACGTCAGCAATATCAGCAGACAACAAGATGGATCAGCAATGATGACGTCAGCATGTCTACTGGAAGTAGCTGTGATCAGCGATGATGACGTCAGCAGTGATGTCATCACAATCAGCAGTTGGATCAGACGTAGCGCTAAAACAAAAGATGCAACCAGCTGTTGCAAGAAGCAATCAGCTGGAAGCAGACGAGAGTTACAGTACAACTAGTCGTTGGGTAATCTAGTCACAGGCTACAGTGTTTTGCATATCCAGTCGACAGGAAATCCAGACGCAAGCTACAGTACAACCAGTCGATGGTACTTGACGTTAGCGATAGCAAACGATGTCGTTTGGATAAATGGATACGACAGCGTTTTGCCTTCGCGCTAAGGCTCAGTCGATAGATTTTTCGATGGTAATAACCAGCAGGTAGCTACAGTACATCCAGACGAAACTACAGTAGTTTGTACACCCAGACGCAAGCTACAGTGATCCAGTCGCAAGCACTTCAAGACCAACGTCTGGACAACCAGCTGCAAGCACAGACTTTCAAATGGTATCGTTACCACCAGCTGTACAACCAGACGCAGTAGTTGAAGATACAACCAGTAGCGAAGCAGTTGACGAATTATATTATGAAGATTTACCAAAGCTGGATGTCAACTGCTGAGCCTAGTTCAAATGTTGAAGACGACAAAAAGCCTGCAAAAGAAAGGACACAATGACAACTCCCTGTCGGTTCTTTACAGAACATATTTCAAACGGGAAGAATTTGTGTCCAACGGATTGAATTTGAACAAAGGCTATTTAAGGGAGAATATTTGAAGGAAGAAGATGATGAGTGATGATATTTTCGAGAGGATTCAAAATACAGAGGGAAGAAATATTGGAGGACGAATCAGTAGACCTCCATTAGAGAGGATCGCATAACGAGTGTCTACTGCTGAGTCTCAATCAGCTTTTGTAGAAGCATTTCCCTAGTGTGTGAGATTTATTCATTCGAGAGTTGTGCTTACACTGTAAATCTCACACACACAGAGATTCATTCACATCATCGTATAGTGACTGAATCTCAAATCCAATACAAAATCAGATCCCGTCCAAGCACGACGACGTTAAACTCTGTGTTTGTAGCCTTTCTCACATAGGCGTAAAACAAGTGAGTGATAGCCGAGGGCTGGTAGAGTCTAGGAGTTCTCGCAGCTGCTGGTTGTGGGATCGGGTCTGTACACGATGTATAGATCAAATCTTCTAGTGGAACCTTCCGAGGAGGAAGAAGGGGAGACGTAGGACATTGAAGTCCGAACTTCCATAAACAAACAGCTGGTCCATTTCTTTAAGCTTTCCACATATGCATTTTACATTTAGCACTCACGCATACACCATTGCACACACAGTAAGTCGAACAGATTTCTGTTTACAGAAATCTGGTTGCAATGTTTTAAAATTTAGGAATCAGTTCTGGTGTTTTTTGCATGATTTTATTTCATACCAGATCTGTCTCCGGTGCTCTGTTTTTAATGTTCAAGAACCCGAGGTATTGCACCTCATAATAGCAGCGCAAAACTTTTAATCTTTCAATAGCAGCGGTGTTAAGTTGATTCTTCAGTCCTAACAATATGCAATATTTCTTTCAGTGACATAATCTGAAAGCCAACTTGGTGGTATTCTCTCTTGAGTTGACTGCCTCACTTTGAAAACTTTTGACTCAACTGTCTTGTTCCTCGTGTTTTGGTACTGCTTCACAAGAAATTTGATCCTCGTTTGTCTTATTTTTCACCTGAATTGTAGTAGTTTATAATTGTGCACATTTGTCTCTCTTCACTTTATTTTTCTTGAAGATAACATCCACGCTAATGATAAGCTTATGGACAGTAGGATCCCACAAGCGAAACCCCTTTACTCCATCAGCATAGCCCAGGAAGATACGCTTTCTGGATTTATAGTCCAACTTTGATCTTTCTTATTTGTTGTACAAAACATATACAGGACATCCAAATGTATGCACCTGAGAATAATTTGCTTGCTTTCCAGTCCATACCTCTGTTGGAGTTTCCAAATCAATCGCTACTGACGGAGACCTATTAATAATATAACAAGCGATTTTACTGCTTCTTCCCAGAATGACTTGACTAGGCCTGCAGTATTCAACATAGCTCTTGTTCTATCCAACAAGGTTCTGTTCCTCCGCTCTGTCACTCCATTTTGTTGAGGTGTATAATACATCGCGAATTGTCTTTTGATACCCTCATGTTGGAAAAATGCATCAAACTCATCACTGGTATATTCTCCTCCATTGTCAGTCTTCAAACACTTGATTTTCTTTTCAGAATCAAGTTCAACTCATACTTTGAATACTTTGATAACTTCAAAAACATATGATTTCTTGATTGGATACAATCTACATCTCTTACATAAATCATCAATAAACGAGACAAAATATATGGCTTCTCCTAGGGATACAGGTCAGTGCTTGAGAAACATCTAAATGAATCAGCTCCAAAATGCTTTTACTTTTGACTGTAGAAGTGTCAAACTTCAATTTGTGTTGTTTACTGGTAACACAATGCTCACAAAATGGTAAGGTCACTTTTGCAAGCACCGGCAACAGCTTCCGTTCAGAGAGAATTTTCAATCCTCGTTCTGACATATGCCAGAGCTTTCTATGCCATAACATTGATAATTTCTACTGCACCACTTGATGCAACAGCTAGTTTCGGTTCTTTGTGTGTTTGCCCCAAAAGAACATACATATTTACCACAGCCTTTTCCGCCTTCATCACCACAAGCGCGCCTTTTACGACTTTCATGATCCCACTCTCGATACGAGTTTTACACCCAACATCATCCAATTGTCCCAAGGACAATAGATTTTTTGTAAGGCCCTTCACATATTGTACCTCATATATGGTGAAAATAGTGTCATTGAAATATTTTGATTTTGATGGTACCAACCCCAGATATTTCCAAAGCATGATCATTTCCCATGAATATAGACCCTCTTGAGACTGGTATACTGGTCGAACCATTCTCTCTGAGACGTCATGTACGACATCGCTCTTGAGTCCATAATCCACGCATCACAAAATTTTTGTCTGTCTTACGCAACTGCTGTTGTTTCGCTAGATAATACTTCACCCACTGAAGTACTCGCCACATTTCCTTGAGAAACCTTCTCGATATTCCTTGTACACTCTTTCTTGAAGTGTCATTTACTGCCACATTTATAGCAGTAAATTTTTTCTTCTTACTTCGTCTAATTTGATCTATCATTCCTATGACTCCCATTGAAGTCATGTTTCGTTTATCGTCCACTTATCATCGACAAGACCTCGCCTTATTTGAAGATACCAACCTATCTTCCTTATTCTTGCATCTACTTTCTTCGCTAAGAACGACGTTTAAAACATCATTGAAGATTAAAACTTTGACTCTGAAGTAGAAGATCCACATGTTCTTTTTTCTCTCTTATATGCCACACAGAGGTGAGCTGGACAAATAAAATTCAGCGTGTTGATGTTGTCCGTCATCGATGATTCCGCCATCCGAAATGTATACAAATTTCTTTTTAAGAAATCTTATTGTGAAGTGACTTGACCTCGTATATTTTTGTCAAAAGTATCCAAACAATTTTTATCGATTTTATTCAACGATAATCGACAAAACTCCATCTACTATTGCCAAGTGTATACTGCAAATAACAGCACCATTCATCTCATTCCACGTTTCATCATCTGTGAGTCCCTCGGTCTATCTCCAATAGCAGTCAAGCAACGTTCTTTCGTTAAAATTGCTTAATATTCAATTTTCACAGCATGAATTGCCGCCATTGAATTTTTCTCTTATACTTTGTGTCACTATGCCAATAATAATTATCCTGTCTTAATAAAAAATTCAAACAATCTTTTCTGATATGAAAGTTCAGTCACAGCTGCAATCACAAGCACACTAAGAATTTTAAGAAAGTTTTCACCGGACTCTGATATCACTTCTTGGTCTCAGGTGGAGAACCTCGAAAAAGAAATATAAAATGGAAGAATAAA
Source organism: Dorcoceras hygrometricum (assembly GCA_001598015.1). Taxonomy (NCBI): domain Eukaryota; kingdom Viridiplantae; phylum Streptophyta; class Magnoliopsida; order Lamiales; family Gesneriaceae; genus Dorcoceras; species Dorcoceras hygrometricum. Next base: position 14,461 of record KQ990651.1, on the reverse strand, counting down.
AATGGAAACCAAAATTTTTACGTGAAAAACTCTAAAAATTATTAAGATGAAAATCACGAGCAAGATGAAAAATACCACTACAATATTTTGAGAATTATACCATTTCACTATGTTTTCATATAAATACACTCTCTTAATACAGGAGAATAATATCTCACAAATATTATAAAATATACTTCGATATATATAAATATAGCAGGAGAAAACCGAAGGAATTGAATGCACTCTCAAATGCTCCTCTCGTCGTTTGAATACAGAGAGCAAATTCATAAAAGCAAATTGCTTTCCAATTATCATCCACGTGCTGCTATGTGCAATTAAGTTAATTTTCTAGCTGTCAACATCGTGGAGCAGACGTTTTTGTTGAACCACGTTGACTCATTGTGCTCTTATTTTCTTGTCTAAGCTCTCTGAATATTTTGTGATCTTACATCGTTAAACCTCTGATTCATATTTCTTCCCTAAGGAGTGTTGCTAATTCTGTGGTTATCTTACTTGATTGTGTGATTGAAACCAACGTACCGAGTGCTTTTAAACTCTTAAAACAAATATTTTAGAAAGTGTAAATGGATGAAGACCAAAAAATATGAAAAACGTACAACAAAATGACATTCCGCTCAAACAATACATTCACATAGATCACGTCACATTAATGCTTTTCCAAGAACTTTGAGATTTCAAGCATTATACCATTGTAAAATCAACGAGATTTTGGTAATCAACTGTTGATGAAAACTCGAGTTACGTTCAAAAAACTCAAATTGGTATTATTAGTTGCCCTAGATTAAAAGCAAAATCTGAGTTTGGCCACTTGATCAGAACTCGGGTGGAGTTCGAATACCCAAAATCATGCATGGGTGGAACCTTTATCATGCATGTTAGATATGGGCCTGTTACATGAGAACCATACCGATCACTAATGATTCAGCTAATTTATATTACATAGGATTTTACGAGAAACATGTCATTTACAGCAGAAATGTGGCCCTACCTAGTACGACTGCTAATCTACAACTTGGGCATTAGCGGAAGGCACGAGTTTATTTTCATGGCCATAAGCTGTTGAAGTTGGATTGTCCCCTCTGCTTGCTGCAAGATTTCCCTCACTCAGAGAAAACCCAAAGAGCCTGCAGCTTTTTGTACATACCGAAGTTAATTTATCGTCGTCGAATAATTGTGGGGATTGGAATGGGAAACGCGGAAACCTGGTGTCGTTGGCCAGATGACAGGTGCTCTCTGAAGATGCAAAATTTCTTGTACTACATTGGGGAAATAAGGAAATATGGCTCGTCCCAAATTTCTTCTGATTGCCTAAAAATAATGGCATGAATCGAGGTGGCGCAGAATTTGATTGCTGCGACGTCAGAACAGAAGATGGAGATGGACTTGGCAAAAGGGTTGGCGAGAGGTGATAATTGGACCAGTAAATTCCAAGACTTGGGGCCTGAACTTGGTTTTGTGTGGTAGTATACCTGTCTCCCGGGTCTTGGTTGGCTTCGAGGATTCTTCCATACGGCAGATTTGACAAGGTTTCTCGACTTTGCGAGACTTTTTGGCACTGGATGATATCATTTACCACAGCGGTGCTCGCCAAGGGACTCGCGGAATCTGCATGAATTCTTGAAAAAACAAGACCTGGAAAGCACCGTGTGTCTGATGGAGGCCGAGTAGAAGCTTCCAGCACACCGAATGGAGTTCGCAATCTTTGAACTTCTTGACCTTGAAAGACCTTTTGGAACCTTAGAGGATCCTCAAAGTCTGAAAATTCCAATAAAATATGCGTAAAAGACGATTTAACGTTGACGAGTCAATATTTAAACAGGAGGTGAAAAGACGAGCAATAAGAAAGAGACCTCTAGGAACTGGAAAATCTCTTTTCGTTTCAGGAAAGCTTATCCTACTTCTCTTTGTGCCGGGCAGCACATAGCCGTTCGGTCCGGACACCGAACCTGATGGTTCGACTTCCCAAGGGGAAACCCGATTATGGTTATTTCCCTCTGAATCATCCCATTTTACCTGCAAAAAGGGATCCTTAAATTCAATTTAAGATAAAAATCAAGAGTTAGAGAATGGAAGAAAGCAACCACATACCACTAAGCACTTCCATTTTGAACCAGGCCACCTAATAGGATCAGCATCGCTGACGTTGATGACAAGTCCACTGCCGTGACTAAAATACAATCAATTTTCAGGATAATATCTATGGAGCAGGAAAAAATCTGGTAAAACGAACCTTCTGTTTGAGGAATCTTCTGTTTCACACCGGATTTTAAACCTCGTTCCAAAAGAAAATGATTGCACAACACTCTTGGAGAACTTATGATAAGGAACAATAATATCAGATGAACGGGCCCTGCAATAGTCAAAATTCAGAACTTTCAAATCGAAAGATAGATTATACAAACTTCAGGAAAGACTCTCTTATACAACCACAAATAAGTGTAACTTCGGGACAGTATCAGAACGTTGCAGTTACCAGACAAAGATCAACCATAACGCATTATAGAGTGAAGCCAATTCAGGTCCTATAAAGTTGCTTGGCTAGATACTTCAAGAATTAAAAGATTACGAACTTCTACCGGTAATTGTAAAGAATGCTAAAACTGCTCCGCAGCGATATGGCATTCACTACTTCAGAGAAGGTGCTGGAATTGAACTGTCGGATACCGGGAGCAAGAGGAGCACCACTTTTAACTTGAGTAGATCTACGTACTCCAAGCCTCAGCTCTCCATCATTGCCTCTGCGGCATATGCTTCCAAGTTAACAAGAATTTTTTTTTTAAACATACACTATCAGTTCGAAGTCAGTCAAAACCTCAAGAAAAGCACAGCATCTCCAGAGACGAGCTTCTTATTATTGATGAATGCACTCCAACCTGATGTCAGCAAATGCCTTCGAGGCTGACCTGCCCCGGACGAAAAATCGATTCAAGGTAAGTTAAATCATAGATCTAGGATAGGAAAGAGTGTTCAAAGAAAGATTTAAGAACTACCCCGGTAGATATGCCGGAATTTCCACTCCACGCCATGCAAATCCTTAGCTACAAGCTCCTGTGAAGGTCTTTGCTGCTTATAGTCCTACAAACAGAACGGTATGATTCCTCAGTCTTATAAATCGAATTGCAGGCTTTATGAGAATCCAAATTGCTAAAAAAAGTTGGCAATTTCGATTACCAGAGGAGGAAAACAATCCTCGGCAGCTCGACGAGGAACAGAGAAGCCACCATGAGTGCTGGTATCAGAAGCAGTGAGAGTTTTACAGAACATGTGACTTGTCAGATGCTTCACAGCATCTTCGGCATCTTCATCTTCCGCCTCAGCTTCCACAATGCCGTCTCCCCATTTTTGCTCAATCTATGAAAATAGAAATACTGCGCTTGAATCACCATATTAATACTAAAGAAAGACGTAGCATTGACATCTGAGCTCTTAGTTGTTTTTGAAAGGGAAAAATGGAATCTTTTCTATTTTTGTGAAAAAAAAAGACTTAGCACCCAGAAAAGAACGCCATGAATTTGATTCTCAAAGTAGATAAAGCTACGCTATTACATTTTTATAGCATTATAATTTCAAAATTTTAGAGTTGAAAGGCCCAAGATACGGTATGCGACAACCTCGTAAACCCTTTTACATAGATTATTTTTTTAAAAAGCAGAGATATATCCATTAACATCACACGAGGGAATGCTATAAATTGTGCTATTTTCCACATAAACACGAAGACACGTTTACAGAACACAGTTAAACGAACAATGCAATACTACGAGGAGTATTTATTTTCTACTCGTACCTGTTGGTCACGAACTAAATAAACGAGAGCATAAACCTCATCATTATTTGCGTCCGCCTAGCCAGTAACAAAAAATCAGAACAGTCAGTATGGATAAACAAAAATCAAGGGGAAAAAACCCAAATCATTTACCTGGAGTTCCACGTTAATGACGCGACAAAAAACGTGAGAAGGAAGATCACAAGTCACCGCCGGGAGTTTCCGGTGGTGCTCCAAGTGTCCCTGAGGAAAGTAAACGGCGGCGCTTCCCTTCTTAGGCAACGAACTCAACGGCCCGGCGCAGGCGTGCCACAGGTCCATGGACACCGCCGGTGGCGACGCTTTCACCAGTTCCGGACGTTTTTTGGAGACCCTCGACAAGGAAGAGGGCCCGTACAATAACGCCGATTCATCTTCAGTATTTACGGCGTTCAAATCGATTAATCCGCACGTCATATTGGTCAGACCAACTCAAGGCAACAAACCACATAAAAAAGTGGAAGAAATGGGAAAATTGATCATGTGAATGTACGTCAAACGCACACAGAGCGAGACAGAGATAAAAGATGGGACCTTTTTCACTGAGCAAAGCATTTAATGCATTGTTTTTCCTCACTAAAAAGACGGGAGCCCTTCTCTGTCACCAAAAAAAAAAAAAACTCAAGGCAACAAACCACATAAAAAAGTGGAAGAAATGGGAAAATTGATCATGTGAATGTACGTCAAACGCACACAGAGCGAGACAGAGATAAAAGATGGGACCTTTTTCACTGAGCAAAGCATTTAATGCATTGTTTTTCCTCACTAAAAAGACGGGAGCCCTTCTCTGTCACCAAAAAAAAAACCCACTCACAACCACCACCACACACCCCAACCAAAAAACCCAACTCCCCACTCCCCCAGTGCTCGCCTTTCTTCTTCTCTCCACCTTCAGCTTCGCTCTTCGAGGAAGCAGCTGGCAACAAAATCAGTGCCAGATCAATAGAATCATTGCCAACGAGCCCACACAGCGCATCCAATCGGAAGGAGGATACATCGAGTTCTGGGATTTCAACAAGGATGAATTCCAGTGCGCTGGTGTCTCATTCCACCACTACACAGTCCAGACCAGAGGCATGATGTTGCCGGCTTACCACAATTCTAGTGCAGTCATTTTTTCTAGCAGGGAACCCTCAAGGTACTCAAGACAAGCACCAGCGGTACAGAGAGGAGCATGGAGGAAGCGCACGCGGCCAAGATGAATTCGGCAACATGAAGTACAGACCGGCCGGTTTATCGGTTTTCTCGGTTTTTTGCCGATTCAACCTGGTTCATACCATTCCTTAACGGTCAACCGCTTTTCTGGGTTTTAGCCTTTGATCGGTCCGATCTAGCCACCGGTTCACGGTCCGACCAGTCCGATCGGTTCTGTAAACACTAGCTCCAAATACAAAACACATAAATTGAAAATATTACAATGAAATTTTGGTGAAAAAATTTTAAGAGAATGTTTGAGGTCTTTAACTTCCTCCTAACGCTCTATTTAGAGATGACTTAGGTAGATTCCACCCCGGAATTCATCCTTGAAAAAAAATATTGTAGTGCTTGTCAACTAGCCATTTTATTATTCGTTATGTAAGGAATCAGATTTTAGCTTAGTGATTAATTGATTTGATTTGGGATTAATCACGTGAATTTTGAGGTTCCTGCT
>KQ990650.1:1315-22939 GCA_001598015.1 Dorcoceras hygrometricum | reverse complement strand
GATATATATAATAATAATTCATCTCAATCACATAGTAATACGATAAAAAGTTATATTTTGCAATAATCATGTTGGTCTCCTAGTCATCATTGTACCAGTGGATTGAATATGTATTATAGAATTAATAATAAATGGTGTTATTATAAAATAATTGAGTTTGAAAGATAATAATGTTTTATAAGAGTATATGTTTGTGTTAGAATCAAACGTTTACCACTAGGCCAAAAGCTATTTAGCTAAGGTGCAACTTTATTTCCTTATAATGTGCCAGCATAGAATGCATCTATTGTGTGCATTAGCGTTGTGCCGTTAGGCCCATGAGTCCGGAAAGGTGTGTGTCTAACTGCTGGTGCTGTCTCATTTCCCTTAGAGATCAGTTTTACCCTTTCCCGACCGTCAGTCCTATCCCCAACAGAGATAATATTACCCATTAAGATCTGTTGTCACACTTTTACAGCCCATATTTACCAACCAGATCTAGCGGCATTACGTCAGCAGCACGTACGAGAGCTTACCAAGAGGTCACCCATCCCAGTACTGCTCTCACCCTTGCACTCTTAACTCAGTAATCCCCCCCCAAGAAGTATAGGAAATGCTTCTTGGGAGACTCGAACCCCTGGCTCGCTCTGATACCAATTGTTAGGATCAAGCGCTTACCACTAGGCCAAAAGGTATAGCTGTTAGCCAAGATACAACTTTATTCCTTATAATGTGGCAGCGCATAGTGCACCAATTTTCTGTAGTCATGCTTAATGATTTCATGGTTCCAGTTCCAGAGTGGTTTCAATGGTTTCAGATCAAGTGGAACCGGAACCGGTAAGAATCGGTTCTAACCGGTTCTGATTCCGAGGCAAAAACTCGGAACCGGAACAATGCACTACTGAATTTGATAGTGGATGAACCGCTTCCAACCGGTTTCGAACCCAATAATTTTAAATAATTTAAATCTTTTTAAATTAATTGGTAAGTAAATCAATTTTTCTTTTAAGCGATTTCAATAGAAAATACATAATGTGAAATATAAAAATAATCGAAACATGAAGTTTATTAAATTTCTAAATTACATATCGATTTATTAAAATATATTTCGTATATTCTTTGTTAGGACCGATTTTAAACACTTAGAGAAGAGAAGCGAGCGCTGCTACTGTTAAACATTAAAATTTTTGCGCTGCTTAAAAGGAGCTGCAATACCTCTGGTTCTTGAACATTAAAAACAGAGCATCGGAGACAGATCTGGTATGAATTAAAATCATGCGGAAAACACCAGAACTGAATCCTAATATTTTAAAACAACTTTGCGCAAACAGATTTTTGTAAAACCAGCATGTGAAATCTGTTTGCTATGTGCAAGTGTGATTTATGTTATGCGTGCTAAAATAAATGCAAGTGCTGAATGAATAACAGAATACGATACACAATCGATTTGTTTATGGAAGTTCGGACTTCAATGTCCTATGTCTCCCCTTCTTCCTCCTCGAAAGGTTCCACTAGAAGATTTGATCTATACATTGTGTACAGACCCGATCCCGCAACCAGCAGCTGCGAGAACTCCTAGACTCTACCAGCCCTCGGCTGTTCACTCAATCACTTGTTTAACGCCTATGTGAGAAAGGCTACAAACACAGAGTTTAACGTCGTCGCGCTTGGACGGGAACTGATTTGCATTTTAGGTTTTGATTCACTCGCTAATAAATTTCGCACAACTCTCAAAAAATATGCGAGTGAATCTGTGTATGAGATTTTACAGTGAACGCTCAACTCTCGAAATAATAAATCTCACACACTGGGAAGTTGCTCTACAAAAGCTGATTAGAACTCAGCAGTCGACGCTCGTAGTAAGCTCCTCTCTAATGGTGGTCGACTGCTTCGTACTTCTATTTTTCTTCCCTCTGTTTGTGCACTATGCAAGGGAAGTTGCTCTACAAAAGCTGATTAGAACTCAGCAGTCGACGCTCGTAGTAAGCTCCTCTCTAATGGTGGTCGACTGCTTCGTACTTCTATTTTTCTTCCCTCTGTTTGTGCACTATGCAACCAACATCATCTTCTTCCTTCAAATCTTCTCCCTTAAATAGCCTCTGTTCAAATTCAATCCGTTGGACACAAATTCTTCCCGTTTGAAATATGTTCTGTAAAGTACCGACAGGGAGTTGTCCTTGTGTCCTTTTTTTGCAGGCTTTTTGTCGTCTTCAACATTTGAACCACCTTACTACTGAATCACTCTTCTGTTTAATCATTCTTCTGTTTACTGCTGATTAATCTTTTCAACTGCTGAATCCATCTTTTCTTCGCGCTACAGCTGGTTCAATTTTCTTTCTTTGCAACTGCTGATGTGACTGTAGCTCACTGCTGAACACCGTAGCCATCTGCTGATCACTATAGCTATCTGCTGATTATCACCATCGCAAAATCCATCGACTGAACCTTAGCGCGAAGGCAAAACGCTGTCGTATTCATTTATCCAAACAACATCGTTTTGCTATCGCTAACTTCAAATACCATCGACTGGTTCTACTGTAGCTCACTGCTGATTGTGATGACATCACTGCTGACATCATCATCGCTGATCCAGCTCTTGCGCTTCTTGTCAACTGCTGATTGTGATGACATCACTGCTGACGTCATCATCGCTGATCCAGCTCTTGCGCTTCTTGTCAACTGCTGATTGTGATTTTGCTCTACTGCTGATTGTGATGACATCACTGCTGATGTCATCATTACTGTTCGATCTTCATCAGCAACCTCTCTTCTTTGTATTCTGCATCAACAGATATGATAACGTCACGGTTGCTGATTTACTTCTTATTGCAACAGCTGATTGCTTCAACTACTGATCACTGTAGCTTCCTGCTGAATGTACTGTAGCTTGCTGCTGATGTCATCGTTGCTGAACACAGCTTGTTGTTTGCTGATATTGCTGACGTAATCTTTACTGATCCCAGATTCCTCCAATAGAAATGCTGACGTCATCTTTGCTGATCACAGCTTTCTCCAATAGAAATGCTGACGTCATCTTTGCTGATCACAGCTTTCTCCAATAGAAATGCTGACGTCATCTTTGCTGAAACCAGATCTTCTTTACTTCTTAACAACCTCGTCAACAGTGACTCTTCGCACGGTATCTGTTGACAGCAACTTCAACAGTAACCTGCTCTTTCAACAATTCAGCAACTGATTGAACTCCACGAAAGCGAAGCTGTCCACGCAGGACTCCACATAAAGATTGCTGTCCACGTAAGCATCTCTGTTCAACTTGGCTTTTGCCTGATTACGACCAGCTGGCTCAGCTTTGGACGTCTCCATTGCTAATCCAGCCATTACGTCTAAGTTGTTGATCCAGATTTCTCAAGTCTTATTCCAGCTCTTCTTTAGATCTCCTCTGTTAAATCTGTACACTGCGTAGAAACGTTAGTAACACAATAACAGGTTTTGTGTAATTCAAAACTTAATCAGGATCTGTTTACACAGATCCATCATTCTTCGTCTTCATCGGAACTTGAGCTTGCAAATTCATCAATCGCTCCAGCAGTCCGATTTTTTTTTCTACAGCAAACCAATCTTGTAAACATGTTATCATGCCAAGAGTATCTGCATTTAAATTAGTCTGTTGGTCCCCAATAATTCAGCCACACATTGAAAAAGCTGATTCAGAAGCAACACTTGAAGCTTGAACATGTAAGATGTCCCTTGCAATTGTTGCTAGAATAAGATAAAGTTGTGAATTTACTTTCCACCATTCCAAAACATCAAAGTTTTCCAGAGTTTCAAAATATTGACTCAAGTAGAGTTGAATCTCATTTGAATTTAGTCTTGTTACTGATTTTCCTTTGAAATTTTGCCGCTTAAAATTTCGGTAGAAGCCGAGGGCACCCATTTTGCCTTGTTGTGTCGACCTTTCTTCCGGCTCCGGCTGCTTTCTCGGTGTACTTTGTTCGTTTGCACACAAATTAAACAATTGTTGGAGAGAATGCATAATTGACTTCTTTTGAGCATCAACATTCTTTCCAAGAAATTTAGCGTAATAATCAAAAAATATATCGAAAGCAACTTGACCTTGGCTAGGATCAAGCAATGCCGCCAAGCCATGCACAAGTGGGATAGTCTCCCAATATTTAAAAAATTTATCCTCCATACTTGAAACAAAAAAATGCAAATGTGGGTTCTCACGAAATTCAATAATTTTAAAAAACATATTAAAAATCAAAGATAAAAACATCGGTGCAGTAGGATAGTGTATGCCAGAAAACTTTTCGATCGCCTCTTTAAAAATTTTCAATAAAGAAACACATTGAGTTAAAACATCCCAATCAGATTCAGTCAATAATACAGCTTCTGCAGCAATATTGTTATAAAATGGAGTGACCAAATCTTTAAAACGTAATAAAGTACTTAGCAAGTGATACAGAGATTTCCACCGAGTTTCAATAGGCTGGGGGAATTTTTTAAATCTCACTCCACTAGAAATACATAGTTGTTTCCAGTCACGACCATATCTTCTTTCACGTAATAGTTTCCCACATACTTTAAATTTTTCTATAACAGTACCCAAAAAATCATCGAATGCACATTTAACACATAAGTTTATCACATGGCATGATGGCATGCACATTCACATGAAGCAATTCACCATCTAAAATTGGTTTTAATGAATCTTTAAGGTATCTAATTGCAGAGTTATTGGCACTCGTATTATCTAATTTTATAGACATGATTTTAGTTTGTATGCCAAAAACTTTAGAAACATTAAAACATGATTTTAGTTTGTATGCCAAAAACTTTAGAAACATTAAAACATGATTTTAGTTTGTATGCCAAAAACTTTAGAAACATTAAAACATGATTTTAGTTTGTATGCCAAAAACTTTAGAAACATTAAAACATGATTTTAGTTTGTATGCCAAAAACTTTAGAAACATTTAAAACATATAAAGCAATAGTGTAGTTAGAATGTGACGAATCTAATACATCTAAAGATAAAATTATTTTTTGCATTTTCTAAGTTTCATCAATCTGGTGACATGTAACGACAAGATAAGATTGAGACTTGATATTAGTCCAAATAGCTATTGTCAAACTAACTCTACAATAGATACTCGAAAGTTGCAAAATTAATGTCTCTTTGTATTCATGAAACATCTCGAAACAATATTTCTTAACTGTGTGTCTAGAAATATTGTGAAAATGAGGCTGAATAGTGCTAGTAAATTCAACAAAACCTTCTTGTTCGGCTATTAAAAAAGGTTGTTCACATGTGATAGCGAATTTAACTATAGCTCTACGTGAAATTTCTTTCGTAATAGTAAAAGTTTTAAGTCAAAGAATTAATTTATTGTTGATTATGTTCTCTACCAAGTGGTTGTAAAGTATGAGGATCAAGTTTATGTACCTTTACCAAGTGTTTTCTCAATGTTCCGGTACCTCCTCCTTGACCATCCGTTTTATAAGCATATTTTTGTTTGCAAATTTTACACACAGCTATAGCATCGTTAGTACCTGGTTTTGGTTGAATTTCAAAGTGATCCCAACCTTTGCTTCGTTTCGCTCGGAACGTGCTCATTGGCGCTATCGTGTTGCTTGTTCCAGTGGACGACGGTGTTGGAACATTTCTATCGTCATCGCCAACAAGTACAATAGCCTCTTCTTCTTTGTGAGCGGCTTCAAGTTCAACGAATTCGGGAATATAGCCAAAATCATCACCAAATTCGTGAATGGTGGGAAGAAATTCGCGTCGAGCACCACCACAATTCGAAGATGAAGCCGTCACAATTTTTTTGGCTTAAATATTGAATGTCGAGAGAATTTTATAGTGAAAATGGAGATATAGAGAATGAGATTGTGTGAAAACTAGTTTAGAAATCATCCATATATATAGCAAATTTTTGGGTAAAAAAATTAATAATTGCAATTTGGTAACTGGTAATTGCCAATTAAGAATGCAAGTTTTCCATTTTAAAAGCATAGAGCCGTTGGTAAAAATTGGCCCTCTTCTTAATTTTTTTAAATATATGGTTATGGTTCCGGTTTCGGATCTAAAACTTGGAACCGGAACCAGAACCGGTAGGTTCCGATTCAACTTTATCGAACCCAACTCGCGTGATTCCCGTTAGGATAAGTCCAGCGTCGAGTGAATCGGTCGTCTCCACCGCCTAGCCTCTCTATAAATACCCAGGTATGTTCCCTCATTATAACATTCACATATTCACGCATTTATTTGTTCTCAGCACATATATCCCCTTGCCCCTTTTGCTGTCGCATCCTGCCTGACTTAAGTATCGGAGGGGCTTCGCCGGATACACTTCTGGCGTCCTCTGACCTATGATCTGTGGCTGCAGGCATTACGAAGAACCGTCTTCAATTCACCAGACATCCAGACGACCCGACGCTCGAGCTCTCGAGGTGGCGGTAGCTCTCTGTTGAGATAATTCGGCTACATCAGATACAATACGTAACATATATTATTTACCTTGACATAGTAGATTTTTAAAAACGATTATCTTGTCCAAAAGTAGTTTATTGTTTGCATATAATTTAATTCACCCTAAATAAAATTTTGGTTATGATCATTATGTAATGTTGCTATCAATATGTATTAACTCTCTAATTCATTTTTATGTCAATGCATGTTTTTCCTCGGATACCTCCAAAGTTCATACTTTTCTAATTTCTAACCAAATTAATTTTATTTGCCTTTTAAAAACTCAAATTACATAATCAAATTGTATTACTTTAATAAATCTCAATCAGCAACCAGCAACTGCGTGAGTTTAACATGGTTTTTGTTATTATTATAAACAATGTGGTGAGATTAAGCATTAGTCGAGCCCTAATCAACTGCGTGAGTTTTAAGAACACTGATATATATAATAATAATCTCATCTCAATCACATAGTAATACGATTAAAAGTTATATTATTGCAATAATCATGTTGGTCTCCTAGTCATCATTGTACCAGTGGATTGAATATGCATGATAGAATTAATAATAAATGGTGTTATCATAAAATAATTGAGTTTGATAGATAATAATGTTTTATAAGAGTATATGTTTGTGTTAGGATCAAACGTTTACCACTAGGCCAAAAGCTATAGCTGTTAGCCAAGGTGCAACTTTATTTCCTTATAATGTTGTGAGACCCACCCAGCTCCCTTCCTTTTGTGGAGACCCTGGAGGGTGGACCCATACTCATAGGACTACCCACACCCCTGGAAGTGTGGTTAAACTGCCTTCCCAGGGAATCAAACCCGGGCCACCAGGCTTATTACCCAAAGTTCACTTGCCCTCGCTCTTATACTAATTGTTAGGATCAAGCGCTTATCACTAGGCCAAAAGTTATAGTTGTTAGCCAAGATACAACTTTATTTCCTTATAATGTGGCAACGCATAGTGCACCAATTTTCCGTAGTCATGCTTAATGGTTTCATGGTTCCAGTTCCGGAGTGATTTCAATGGTTTTGGATCAAGTGGAACCGGAACCGGTAGGAATCGATTCTAACCGGTTCCGGGTCCGAGGAAAAAACTCGGAACCGGAACAATGCACTACTGAATTTCATAGTGGATGAACCGGTTCCAACCGGTTTCGAACCCAATAATTTTAAATAATTTAAATCTTTTTAAATTAATTGGTAAGTAAATCAATTTTTCTTTTAAGCGTTTTCAAAAGAAAAATACATGATGTGAAATATAAAAATAATTGAAACATGAAATTCATTAAATATCTAAATTACATCTCGATTTATTAAATATATTTCGGATATTCTTCGTCTTCATCGGAACTTGAGCTTAAAAATTCATCAATCGCTCCAGCAGTCCGATTTTTTTTTCTGCAGCAAACCAATCTTGTAAACATGTTATCATGCCAAGAGTATCTGCGTTTAAATTAGTATGTTGGTCCCCAATAATTCAGCCACACATTGAAAAGCTAATTCAGAAACAACACTTGAAGCTTGAATAGGTAAGATGTCTCTTGCAATAGTTGCTAGAATAAGATAAAGTTGTGAATTTACTTTCCACCATTCCAAAACATCAAAGTTTTCCAGAGTTTCAAAATATTGACTCGAGTAGAGTTGAATCTCATTTGAATTTAGTCTTGTTACTGATTTTCCTTTGAACTTTTGCCGCTTGAAATTTTGGTAGAAGCCGAGGGCACCCATTTTGTCTTGTTGTGTCGACCTTTCCTCTGGCTCCGGCTGCTTGCTCGGTGTACTCTGTTCATTTGCGTACGAATTAAACAATTGTTGGAGAGAATGCATAATTGACTTCTTTTGATCGTCAACATTCTTTCCAACAAATTTAGCGTAATAATAAAAAAATATATCGAAAGCAACGTTTTCCAGAGTTTCAAAATATTGACTCGAGTAGAGTTGAATCTCATTTGAATTTAGTCTTGTTACTGATTTTCCTTTGAACTTTTGCCGCTTGAAATTTTGGTAGAAGCCGAGGGCACCCATTTTGTCTTGTTGTGTCGACCTTTCCTCTGGCTCCGGCTGCTTGCTCGGTGTACTCTGTTCATTTGCGTACGAATTAAACAATTGTTGGAGAGAATGCATAATTGACTTCTTTTGATCGTCAACATTCTTTCCAACAAATTTAGCGTAATAATAAAAAAATATATCGAAAGCAACTTGACCTTTGAATAGGATCAAGCAACGCCGCCAAGCCATGCACAAGTGGGGATAGTCTCCCAATATTTAAAAAATTTATCCTCCATACATGAAATTACAAAATGCAAATGTGGGTTCTCACGAAATTCAATAATTTTAAAAACATGTTAAAAATCAAAGGTAAAAACATTCGTGCAGTAGGATAGTGTATGCCAGAAAACTTTTCGACCGCCTCTTTAAAATTTCCAATAAAGAAACACGTTGAGTTAAAACATCACAATCAGATTCAGTCAATAATAAAGCTTCTGCAACAATATTGTTATAAATGGAGTGACAAAATCTTTAAAACGTAATAAAGTACTTAGCAAGTGATACAGAGAATTCCACCGAGTTTCAATAGGCTAGGGGAATTTTTTAAATCTCACTCCACTAGAAATACAGAGTTGTTTCCAGTCACGACCATATCTTCTTTCACGTAATAGTTTCCCACATACTTTAAATTTTTCTATAACAGTACCCAAAACATCATCGAATGCACATTTGGCATGCACATGTCACATGAAGCAATTCACCATCTAAAATTGGTTTTAATGAATCTTTAAGGTATCTAATTGCAGAGTTATTGGAACTCGCATTATCTAATGTTATAGACATGATTTTAGTTTGTATGCCAAAAACTTTAGAAACATTTAGAACATATAAAGCAATAGTGTAGCTGGAATGTGACGAATCTAATACGTCTAAAGATAAAAATATTTTTTGCATTTTCCAAGTTTCATCAATCTAGTGACATGTAACGATAAGATAAGATTGAGACTTGATATTAGTCCAAATAGCAGTTGTCAAACTAACTCTACAATAGATACTCGAAAGTTGCGAAATTAATGCCTCTTTGTATACGTGAAACATCTCGAAACACTATTTCTTAACTGTGTGTCTAGAAATATTGTGAAAACGAGGCTGAATAGTGCTAGTAAATTCAACAAAACCTTCTTGTTCGGCTGTTACAAAAGGTTGTTCACATGTGATAGCGAATTTAACTATAGCTCTACGTGAAATTTCTTTCGTAATAGTAAAATTTTTAAGTCAAAGAATTAATTTATTGTTGAGTATGTTCTCTACCAAATGGTTGTAAAGTATTAGGATCAAGTTTATGTACCTTTACCAAGTGTTTTTTCAATGTTCCGGTACCTCCTCCTTGACCATCCGTTTTATAAGCATATTTTTGTTTGCAAATTTTACACACAGCTATAGCATCGTTAGTACCTGGTTTTGGTTGAATTTCAAAGTGATCCCAAACTTTGCTTCGTTTCGCTCGGAACTTGCTCATTGACGCTATCGTGTTGCTTGTTTCAGTGAACGACGGTGTTGGAACATTTCTATCGTCATCGCCAATAAGTACAATAGCCTCTTATTCTTTGTGAGCGGCTTCAAGTTCATCGAAGTCGGGAATATAGCCAAAATCATCACCAAATTCGAGAATGGTGGGAGGAAGTTCGCGTCGAGCAACACCACAATTCGAAGATGAAGCCGTCACAATTTTTTTGGGTTAAATATTGAATGTAGAGAGAATTTTATCTTGAAAATGGAGATATAGAGAATGAGATTGTGTGAAAAGTAGTTTAGAAATCATCCATATATATAGCACATTTTTGGGTAAAACAATTAATAATTGCAATTTGGTAATTGGTAATTGCCAATTAAGAATGTAAGTTTTCCATTTTAAAAGCATAGAGCCGTTGGTAATAATTGGCCCTCTTTTTAATTTTTAAAAATATATGGTTATGGTTCCAGTTTTGGTTTCCGTTTCGGATCTAAAACTTGGAACCGGAACCAGAACCGGTAGGTTCCGATTCAACTTTATAGAACCCACCCCAATCCATTAATTAATGGGTTTGGGGTGGTTTCAAATCCGGTTCCTTAATACCGGTTTTGGTTTGGATTTAATGGGTCGGTTCCTGACCGGTTTCGGGTCGAACCAGCCCATTAAACAACCCTCATTGTGTGCATTATGGTTGGACTGTTAGGTCCATGAGTCCGGGAGGTACGTGTTTAACTGCTGGTGCTGTCTAATTTCCTTTAAAGACCAGTCTTGCCCTATCCCGATCACTCACCTATCCCCAGTAGAGTTAGTATTACCCGTTAAGATCTGGTGTCACACTTTAACAACCCACCTTGGCCAACCAGATCAAGCGGCACTACATCAGCATCTTGATGTACGAGAGCTTCCCAAGAGGTCAACCATCTCAGTACTGCTCTCACCCTTGCACGCTTAACTCAACAGTTTGGTTTGATGGATTAAATTTGTGATTAAATGATATTTTTAACCTTTATAAAAATTAATATATATAATAAAAAGAAGAAGAATGAGATAATGTTGTAATTTTATATTAATGATTTGATTGATATGATATATAGATAATTAAATATTTGATTCATTTGAAATATAGATAATTAAATATTTGATTCATTTGAAATATAGATAATTAAATATTTGATTCATTTGAAATATAGATAATTAAATATTTGATTCATTTGAAATATAGATAATTAAATATTTGATTCATTTGAAATATAGATAATTAAATATTTGATTCATTTGAAATATAGATAATTAAATATTTGATTCATTTGAAATATAGATAATTAAATATTTGATTCATTTGAAATATAGATAATTAAATATTTGATTCATTTGAAATATAGATAATTAAATATTTGATTCATTTGAAATATAGATAATTAAATATTTGATTCATTTGAAATATAGATAATTAAATATTTGATTCATTTGAAATATAGATAATTAAATATTTGATTCATTTGAAATATAGATAATTAAATATTTGATTCATTTGAAATATAGATAATTAAATATTTGATTCATTTGAAATAAATATGTAATTATTTGATTTATGCGAGATAAATAATATTTTGGTCGAATATATGACATGATAGAATTATGATAGAAATATTGATATTAATCATATTATACAGTGAGAAGAATAAGACCAAAGAATATACTAGTGTGGATTAATATAATAAAAATTATTTTACAATCTGCCGGGTATATATAATATTTTCGCAAACTTGGCATAATATAGCAAGTTAATCTTTCTATATAAAACTTATAGTTAACGAAATCTGCGCGTCAATTGCATTGGAATCCATCTTTTCCAATAGACAAACTATAATAATTCTGATGTAAGCGTAATTTGAAGGTAGGGTCCATTAGTCAAATCTGTTTTCATTCATTATATCTCATTTCAAAACTATAGATGATTCTCGTCGATGTGAAACAAATCTTATACGAATCATAATATTAGAAACCTTGGAAATAAATTTAGCCGAATATTTCAACTGTGTTCTGTATATATCGATATTTTCTATCTAAAAGGCACCAAAATTTTAAAATATTATAGCATTTTTTTATTTTTTTAAAGTAATTAGTCGTGGCAAAAAATATAATGACCATGTTAATTTTATTGCTACTTGTCTCTTATGAGTCCTACTCTGTTTGACTTTTTGTCGCTCTCCAACTCGTAACTCTATTTCGGTGCAATTTCTGCATTAAAATGAACCAATTTCTCCATCAAATACAACATTAATTCCCGACCTATTTACTTCAAATCTTTCACTAAAAAATATATTTTCAGAATATTCTCATTAATTTTGATATCTAATATTTCTTATATTTAGATATTATCTTTTAAAAAATTTAACAATATAATTATTATTAATATTTGAAGTATTATTTAAATAATAAATTATAATAACGGTTGATATCATCATTTGATATAAATTAATATAAGTGATTTATTATTGATAAATTATTTGAATACATAGATTTAAATGAACAACAAAATACGAATCTAACTGCAAACAGTTGAACAACTATATTCCTTTCATAAATTATCAATTAAAGTATTTCGTAGTGCATAATGAGCATATTTGTCTTTTATATTTTTATATCGACCGAGAAACTCTCTAATTCAATATGTAATGTTGCTATCAATATGTATTAACTCTCTAATTCATTTTTGTGTCAATGCATGTTCTTCCTGTTAGGCAAAAGAAGGGTAATAACATACACAATGCAGAATAACAAGAAATAACATCAGAAATAGAAAGTAAATCGAGGCATGTGTTCTAACACAGTTCCCTTAAAACAAATTCACCTTATCCCAGTGCTTCCAAGGACCAAGCTACGCGTGGTGTCTGTTTCTCAGGGTACAACGATGGAACCGAGAAGATAACCAAAAGTACGAGGCTACGCTACACCGACGAACTGAACCGCACCTGCACTGCATCAGCGTGTGAACGTGGAGAGAATGGAGAAAAATGGTTGTGTTTTGGAATGAGAAATGTGGTTGTATATATAGGAAAACGTGAGACACTTCAGCTGCCTAGGCACACCAAAAGACATGTATTGGAAGTCCTTTTGGATGCCCATATTGAATACACAATCAATACAATTATGTCTCTTCGTGCATGTGAAGAGTCATATGACACATTTCATTCAATTCCAACACTTCCTTCGGATACCTCCAAAGTTCATACTCTTCCAATTTCTAACCAAATTAATTGTATTTGATTTACAAACAAAAATTACATAATCAAATTGTATTACACCTCAATCAGCAACTAGCAACTGCGTGAGTTTAACATGGTTTTTGTTATTATTACAAACAATGTGGTGAGATTAAGCCCTAATCATCTGCGTGAATTTTAAGAACCACTCGTATATATAGTAATCTCATCTCAATCACTTATAATCGGATAAAAAGTTATATTATTGCAATAATCATGCAGGTACCCAGAGTCATCATTGTACGAATGGATTGGATATGTTTGATACGGTTAATAATAAATGGTGTTATTATAAAATGCTTGAGTTTGATAGATAAGTTTTATAAGAGTATATGTTTGGTTTGATGGATTAAATTTATGATTAAATGGTATTTTTAACCTTTATAAAAATTAATAAATATAAATGAGATAATGTTGTAATTTTATAATAATGATTTGATTGATATGATATATAGATAATTAAATATTTGACTGATTTGTAAATAAAATATATAATGTTGATTTATCCAAGATAAATAATACTCCAACCGAATAGGATTATGATAGATTATTGATACTATAATGTGAGAAGAATCCAAAGATTATACTAGTGCGGATTAATATAATAAATCGGAATATATTTAAAATTAAATATTTTGCAATCTGCCGGGTATATATAATATTTTCGCAAACTTTGGCATAATATAGCAAGTTAATCTTTTATATAAAACTTATAGTTCACGCTGTCAGTTGCATTGGAATCCATCTTCCAATAGATCAAACTATAATAATTCTGGTAAATAATAATGTAAACGTAAATTTGAAGATAGGGTCCATTAGTCAAAGCTGTTTTCATCATTATATCTCATTTCAAAACTATAGATGATTCTCGTCGATGTGAAACAAATCTTATACGAATCATAATATTAGAAACCTTGGAAATAAATTTAGCCGAATATTTCAAATCTGTTCTGTATATATCGATATTTCTATCAAAGAGGCACCAAAATTTTAAAAAATTATAACATTTTTTATTTGTTTAAAGTAATTAGTCATGGCAAAAACTATAATGACCATGTTAATTTTGTTGCTACTTGTCTCTTCTGAGTCGTACTCTGTTTGACTTTTTGTCGCTCTCCAACTCGTAACTCTATTTTGATGCAATTTCTGCAATAAAATGGACCAATTTCTGCATCAAATACAACATTAATTCCCGACCTACTTAGTTCAAATCTTTCATGAATAAAAATATTTTCAGAATATTCTCATTAATTTTGATATACTAATATTTCTTATATTTACATATTATCTTTTAATAAATTTAACAATATAATTATTATTAATATTTTAAGTATTATTTGAATAATAAATTATAATAACGGTGATATCATCATTTAATGAATTAATATAAGTGATTTATTATTGATAAATTACTTGAATACGTAGAATTTAATTGAAAACATAATACGAATCTAACTTCAAAACAGTTGAGCGACTCTATTCATTCAATAGATTATCAATTAAAGTATTTCTTCTGGATCTGTGTAAGCAGATCCAGATCTTAGTTTTGAATTACACAAAACTTGTTATTGTGTTACTAATATTTCTACTTAGTGTACAGATGTTAGCTGGAAATACAACAAGAAAAGTATCGAAGAAGACTGTCATGAAGCAGAATTTGTCCAGTCGTGAGAAGCAAAAAGTTTATCAGTAGCAAGATATCGTGATTCAGTCGCAAGCTACAGTGATTCAGTCGCAAGCTACAGTGAAATTAAAAGAGAACCAGCCGTTGTGCATCAAGGATCACAACCAGCTGTTGCGCGTCAAGGAGAATCAGCCGTAGCGCTAAAACAAAGTTACACCAGCTGTTGCGTGTCAATGAAAATGAACCAGCTGCTGGAAGTTGATGTACCAGCTGCTGGAAGTTCATGAACCAGCTGCTGGAAGTTGATGTACCAGCTGCTGGAAGTTGAAAGTTGATGTACCAGCTGCTGGAAGTTCATGAACCAGCTGCTGGAAGTTGATGTACGAGCTGATGGAAGTTAATGTACCAGCTGCTGGAAGTTAATGAATCAGCTGTTGCAATGAAGGTGAACCAGCTGTTGCGCGTCAAAGAAGATAAAACAGCTGCTGGAATAATTTAGTTGTGGGAGCAAACAGCTGCTGGAACTTAAAAAGCCAAATCAAAAGATGACAAAAGCCTGCAAAAGAAAGAACACAAAGACAACTCCCTGTCGGTACTTTACAGAACATCTTTCAACGGGAAGAAAAGTGTGTCAAACGAATGAATTTGAACAGAGGCTATTTAAACAGCAAGATCAAATGAAGAAAGGTCTCGATCGATTCACGAGGGACGAAAAACAGAGAAATTACAGAGGGAAGAATATAGAAGAACGAAGCAGGTGACCACCATTAGAGAGGAGCTTACAACGACGTCGACTGCTAAGTTCTAATCAGCTCTTTAGGAGCATTTCCCAGTGTGTGAGATTTATCATTTGAGAGTTGAGCGATACACTGTAAAATCTCACACACATTGTTAAACTCTGTGTATGTAGTCTTTGAACAGAGACATTAAACAAGTTCTGATTGAGACAGCCGAGGGCTGGTGGAGTCTAGGAGTTCTCGCAGCTGCTGGCTGCGGGATCGGGTCTGTACATGAGGTGTAGATCAAATCTTCTAGTGGAACCTTCCTGAAGAAGGAAGAAGGGGAGACGTAGGATATTTATATCCGAACTTCCATAAACAAACAGCAGTGTATTGTATTATTTTATTTACAGTATTCCGGCATATGCATTTACGTTAGCACGCACGCATCAAATCACTACACTTGTACAGTCGAACAGATTTCTGTTTAAAGAAATCTGTTTACATCGAGTTTTAAAATTAGGATTCATTTCTGGTGTTTTTCTCATGTTTTATTACATACCAGATCTGTCTCTGGTGCTCTGTTTTAATGTTCAAGAACCCGAGGTATTGCACCTCTTTATAGCAGCGCAAAATTTTTATTTAACAGTAGCAGCGCTCTTTATTTTATTGGATCAGATCTCACAGCCTTGTCTTATTTAGTATTGCATCTCGAGATCTGATCCTTCGGTCCTAACAATTTCGTAGTGCATAATGAGCATATTTGTCTTTTATCTTTTTATATCGACCGAAAAACTCTTGAAAATATCACATTTATTTTGATAATCATATTTTTCTGTATTATAATAATTATGTCATTACATCATGCAAATGATGGATTCTTCCTAGCACTAGGGTTTACAATGCACACTTGCAAGAAAAATGCATTGGACAATTCCGATACATAAATTCGTTCTAGAAAGTGTTGATATGAGAAAAGTAACTGTAATATTATCAATCTGGGCATATAATATTTTTAATAAATTGCCATCCAATCTCTTCCCAATTCTCACATAATCCTTGAACAAATAATCAACACCAATTTCCTGATTTGGACATAAATTTCGAGATTGGTTCCTTAAACTGAAATTGATTTTCATCATTTATAAAATCTTGTACGTACGAGAATTCTAGATGTTGACTTTTTTTTAAGATTAAACACATCCAACTGAATGTATAAATACCACAAAATTTGATAGTTTTTTTGAACTAAAAAAAGCAAAAATCATTTTAAAACATAAAACCCTCATTCCTTAACAAATGGCCAACAATATCCTAATCTTGTTTCTTGCAAGTTGTCTCATCGGAGCTGCACTCTCTTCTCGGTCTCTAAACGCCAAATTCAGTACCAAACAAGTTAGTCGTCTTCCTATTTCTCTAAAGTTAAGAAAAGACGAAGACAACTTTTGAGTGATAAATATCAAAATTTTAATAAAATTTACACGCACACTCAGCACACATTCAACTTAAATATTGAATACAAACATAATTGTAAAATTTAAATGCAGTTTGGGAATAATTGGTGTGTGGCTCAAATTGGTGTTCCACAAGATAAGTGCAAGGATTTATCGACTACGCTTGTGGTGTCGTCGATTGTACTGCTATCCAACCTGGTGCGCCATGTTTTGAGCCAAACAACCTAGTCATGCACGCGTCTTTTGTTCTCAACCAGGAATATCGTCGCACCGGTAGTTGCAACCTGGACATTGGTGTGATAACCGTGAACAATCCATGTAATTTCTTCTTTCCCCTCCCTCATTTTCTTCTGAGTTGAATCTGTCGATGATATATGTGGTACATGCATGAATTTTCCTAGGTATAATTATGCAACAAACAAATTAATTGATCAGTCTAATCTATAAGCCTCATTATTTACGTACTTTTTTCTGTATTATGTGCAGCTTATGGTTCTTGCCAGTACCCGTAAGTGCATGGATCCATCAACGCGTCAAAAACGCAATTGGATTACAAGAGGAGGATGAGTTTCAAGTTTTTGCCTTCTATTAAAAAAATAGTAGCTTTGTTTTATTACAAACATAATATATATTATATTTAGTTCAAATCGTTCACATTTTATTGCGTGTTGTCACATAAGAGAGAAATTTGGGTTATATATATGTTTCTTAAATTGGCATTCACGTATAATACATCTGAAATTAATGGCGTGGGCATTGACCAAAGAAATCAGGCTGTACATTAGTGTCAAGTTGGGAGTACCATATTTTTGATCAAATGCAAGTGTTTCAAATTAAATACAACATTATATTCAAATTAAACAGGTGTATTTCTTCAAATTCTTTGAACAACAAATACCCTTTTTGTTTAAAATGAAACACTGGAACACCAGAATACACATACAGAGAAAAAGAGTAAAATCTGGAAAAGCACAGAAAGAAAACCACCTAATGTACTCGCATAGGATCAAAGAAAAAACCAAAACCTGAAAAAACAGATCAGACCCCTCAAAAGAATTTCTTTGAACTTTCTGGAGTTTTAGGACAACTATGGGACACAAGGGAAATTTGAAGTAAAAGGACAGATCACGCGGATCTTGGAAACCTAGTCAGTGAGCTAATGGTAAAGAAGGTTCAGCCAAGGGACTTTTCAAATAAAAGCATAAAATTTTCAGCCAAACCAAACTAGATCACGATGTTTACGTATGAATTTCGTTTTCGCTTGCTTTTGGTCGATTCAATTTAAATTATGAGTTAATAGTCGTGATACTGGAACTTTGGGTCAAGCGTGTATGAGAGAGATTAATACTAGGATGAGCGACATCTTGTAAAGCTCTCGTACATCAAGTTACCGACGTTGCACTACTTGATCTGGTTAGTTAAGTGGACCGTAAAAGTATGACATCAAATCTTAACTGATAATACTATCTCTGCTGGGATAACACTCATCTATCATGATATGAGACATCACTAGAAGTTAGACGCACTTTCCCAAACTCAGGAGTCTAACAGTCAGACCATAAAACATATAATAGATTTACTCTGCACTGCTACATGTATAAGAAAATAAAGTTGCATTGCCAACATCTAAAGCTTTTGGGATATTGGTAAGCGTTTGATTCTAACAATTGATATCAGAGCAGGTCATGAGTTTTAGTCTCACAAGAAGTATATTTCTATACTTCTTAGGGAGGTTTGGTGACCTCCTGGAAGCTCTCGTACGTCAAACTGCTGACATTGTGCCAGTTGACCTAGTTGGCTAAGTGAGTCGAATAAGTATGACACCAAATCTTAACGGTAGTGATAGTGCCGATGGTAGGGTAAGAGGTAAGACTGATCTGTACGAGATATGAGATAGCACCAGCAATTAGACGCACACAATAGGTGCACTCTGCGCTGCACATGTATAAGGAAATAAGGTTGCACCTTGGCTAGCAGGTGTAGCTTTTGGCCTCGTAAGAGCTTGATCCTGGAAAAATGAAAGCCAAAATCGTGATTAAAGAAATAAACGGCTCAACTATTTGTTTTTATTTGAAATTGAATATTCAGATGTTTTCATTAATAATATTATTATTTGATGAATATTAAAAAATAAATTTCTTATTTCAAGTATTCTTGTTTTTATTTTCAGTGTCAATGCTTATCATCTCAATAATACATAAAATTATGAGTTTTGATGCAAATTATATATAGAAAGCTATATATCTTTATGTGAAGACTATTTAAGAAAAATAGGTCAATAAATTAAATATTTTTATCCCTTTTAGTGAAACATTATATATGTTTCAAAATAGATATTGTAAATTTAAATTTTCTTTGTTTTTATTGTTATTACCGAAGTTAGTAATTGATTGTAATTATCTATTTATAGTAGAAATTAGACACCTCTAGCCAATATATATACTCCACAAATTTCAAACTTTTTATTATTATCTCTAAAAACAAGCATCGTTGAAGATTATCTTGAAGTAATCATGGTAAAAAAAATCCTAATTTTGTTTCTTGTTAGTTGCATCGCCAGAGTCCTCTCTTCTCGTCCTCAAGAGGCTAAAATTAACAACCAAGTGAGTCAAATTCCTAAAGTTTTAAACAATGATTACTACATTCTTTCCAAAAGATATACCTATATATATGCTTATATAACATTGAATTGATTATATCTACAAAATTCAAATGCAGCTAAATAAAGATTGGTGTGTGGCACAAACCGATGCTCCGACTGATAAGTTGCAATCATTCTTAGACTATTCTTGTGGAGTTAACGACTGCAGTGCAATTCAATCGGGTGCACCATGTTTCAGACATGACAACGTGATTAGCCACGCATCTTATGCTCTCAATCAAGAGTATCGGCGCACTAACGTGTGCCACCTCGAAATTGCCACCATATCTACCATCGATCCATGTAATCTTTTCTCCCCATGTTTCCTATATCAATGTGCACATTTTGATATATAAATATATATATGACGACTTTTTTCTATGTTAATTATTAATAATTACTGCGTTACTATCATGGGTCATCTAAACAACTTACTTTTTGTATGCAGCTCATGATGCCTGCCAATATCCTTGAGTACAGTACTGGATGCATCCATCAAGTTCAACCTTTTGTTATACTATAAATATAATAATGTATTCTATTAAATAATTACTTTTGTGTCATAATAAACATACAGATAATTTATATTCCTGAATCAAATTGTCTCGCATTATTTTTATTATTTACGTATGCATACTGCATATATATAATACAAAAGGAATCAACTTATGCTTCGTAATTAGAATTGGTTAACCCAAAATGTATACATAGTGTTAGATATATACCATTATCACAATACAATTAAAATTAACTATAACATTTCAGAATAGCATGCCTACTCGTGCATATCCTTAGATTTAAAACCTGCATGCACCGAGGGTTCTCTGACCTATACAGAGCGTTAGTCCATTAATAGTCTAACCTTTTTCTGAAGAAAATGTTCCCTACTCCATTCACTAGCAATGAACGAAAGAGCTAGGACTCCATACAGATTTCTTGTTCCACGGTTCACTTGAAAAATTAATAATATAAATAAAAAGATATGAGAGATAAAGTTGTAATTTAAATTAATGATTTTATTGATGTAAGATAATAATATATTGGAAATATTTGAAGCGAACACTGTATGAAATTAAATTATCTCCGAGGTCCAATCCCATATGCCCAATCAAATCAACCCTAAAATAACTCGAATATCTGTAGATCTCTACCTCTTTTCAAATAACCCGTAAGTGCATGGATCCATCAACGCGACAAAAAAGCAATTGGAGCGTTACAAGAGGAGGATGAGTTCAAATTTTTGTCTAGATCTATTAAAAAAAATGGTAGCTTTGTTTTATTACAAACATAATATATATTATATTTAGTTCAAATCGTTCACATTTTATTGCTTGTTGTCACATAAGAGAGAAATTTCCGTTATATATATGCTTCTTAACTTGGCATTCACGTATAATACATCTGAAACTAATGGCGTGGGTATTGACCAAAGAAATCAGGCTGTACATTAGTGTAAAGTTAGGAGTACCATATTTTTGATCAAATGCAAGTGCTTCAAAATAAATACAACATTATAATTTCACACAACACGGGGACAAGATGCAGATATATAAACCAGATTTCATGCCACAATGTGACAAACTCAGAGATTAAGTGCTCAAATATGGAACTCTGAGACAACACCTTTTTGTTTAAAATGAAACACTGGAACACCAGAATACACATAGAGAAAAAAAGAGTAAAATCTGGAAAAGCCCAGAAAGAAAACCACCTAATATACTCGCATAGGATTCAAATAAAAAACCAAAACCTGAAAAAACAGATCAGATCAGACCCCTCAAAAGAATTTCTTTGAACTTTCTGGAGTTTTAGGACAACTATGGGACACAAGGGAAATTTGAAGTAAAAGGACAGATCACGCGGATCTTGGAAACCTAGTCAGTGAGCTAATGGTAAAGAAGGTTCAGCCAAGGGACTTTTCAAATAAAAGCATAAAATTTTCAGCCAAACCAAACTAGATCACGATGTTTACGTATGAATTTCGTTTTCGCTTGC